>OX421317.1:0-248330 GCA_949125395.1 Diaphora mendica
ACTTATCGCAAATTTTAGACAACTATTTCGGAAGTTATTATTAATTTAAACAAATTCGGAATTTCGACCCAGCGATAAAATATAAGTTGGTTTTACGAAAAATCATCCCTAAAACACCCCGTAACTCGGGAACGGTGCGTCCTAGGCAAAAACTAACAAAAATTTTGTTCCCCCCCCTAACCCCCCCCACCATTCGTTCCGAACGGTTCCTTTATTGAAGTCTGAACCTACCCTTAAAGTTTCAACCCCCTACCCCTATATTAAAAACAAGACCAGCCTTAGCTGAGCTCTGACCTGGGGTAGTTAAATTAGCAAGACAAATATCTCTGTTTTGGCTGGGCCGATTTGGATGGGGTTCAGAACTTTATAAAAAGTAAAGGTGGACTACACTACTGAGGGTAGAAACCACCCCTATATTAAGAGTTAAAAATTTTTTCTTATATATACTCATTTACATTTCATATTTTATACGTAATTGTAAGTAGCTTAAAGTATTCCCAGTATAGTGCCGTGTAAAAATTAAAATTTTTATTAAAACAGCGGCCATCTTGGAAATTTTCAAGTCTCTGTATCTCCGAAACCCCTTGAGATAAGTGCGTCGAGTTTGGGCTCATTGAGTAGGGCTCGCGGAGAGCTATTAGATTCTACCATCAGACTGACTCTACGTAGAGTCAAAATCAAATATACAAATATCTCCGCACCGGCTGAGCCGATTTTGACGAGACTCTTGGGTGGGGGATAGGGATAGGGAGGACTGCTCTGCTGGAGGTAGAGAGGCACTCCACGTAGAGCCGAAAAACTTTACTTTTATTTTATTTTTCGATTTTATTCATTAAGACTAAGTAAATAATACTATTAAGTATAATAATAAGGACTAGCTTAGTAGAGCCATTTAGCCCATAGTAGAGACAGAGGTATAAATTTTGTACCTTCTTACCTTTATTGTATAGCGATAAGATAGACAAGTCTAGATAGATATATCTAGAAATTAGTACTGCTCTACATAGAGCATAAATAAACAAAACTGTATTTATCTAAATTCTGTATAGATATTATTATTAAGACATTCACGACGCAAACGTCTCTATCCAGAGCCAAATATCTAAGCCATATTGTTTATTGTGTTTTTATTGTTTTTCCTTAGTATTAGTTAACGTATTGTAGCGGGTCCTATTGACCAATACAATTAATTTTAGTAGTATATAGTTTAAGGACCGGATTATACATCCCAAAACTAGTATCTATTTGTGTGTGACAGTAGAATTAGGTTTTGGTTGACTCTATATAGTCGCTCTATATAGAGCAAAAAATTTTTCTTTTATACGTACCATTTGAAAGCTTGTTTCGGGTGTATCTACAGAGGCTAAATAAATCTCTAACAGCCACTCTATCATCTTAGGTAGAGTCACTAGCTTAAAATTAAAACATCGAAGGGATCAACTTACCTGACAAGTCCTCTAGCGAAGTGCGACTACCGGTCTCACCGTCGCGAACTGCACCTGAAATAAAAATAAACAAAAATTATTATTGAATTCAACGGGCCATTACATCTTACACTAAAACAATTTAACTGACTGTACATTTATACCAAACCTACGTCTACACTTTTTATTGTTCTTGTATACACTTTACACACTTACAAATTGCTCCTAATATTATCTACATTATTCGCACTAACACACTAGGAGTATTTTAACATCTGACGCCTAGACTAGCCAACACCAAAATGATAGGAATTAGAACACCCGTGAAGAAGACGGAGAGTAGGACAAGTAAGAGCCCCCTGAACACCAAGGAAGAGGCAGGATCCTCCACCTCCGAAATTAGCGTGAGGCGAAACGTAGGCCAAATGGAGGCGGAGAAGGCCAACCCCAACCCCTGCACCTCCAAAACACACCCGCACCCGCCCAAGCAGCAAAAGGCACCTGTTACCCGTAGACCATCCACGGAAGCAACTGGGACGTCACCGGGGCTGAAGCAGGAACCACCAAAGCCGAGCAATAGGACATCCCAGGCTAGAGTCTGGCTTCAGAGAGCGAAGGCCTGCGTGAGCGAGTCCCGCAACCTGAAGACAGACTTAAAGGTGGGGATCCTCAATGCAATCGACCACCTATACCAACTGGTCAAAGAGGCGGAAGCATCAAAAGGAGTAACGCCACCCTCGACGCAGGAGAGGGGTACAAACACCGACCCCAGGAAAGAACCGGATGTGGTGGAGGCGACGACAATGGAGACGGAGTCCTTAAAGAAGGCACTTGAGGAGCACAGCCGCCTTCTTAGTATAAACACCCAGAAACTGGACGATCTGAAGGAGGCACTACAGGCGAATCAGGAACAAGCGGGAAAGCTGTCCTACGCCGGCGCGGTGGCAAATCGACCAGTTCCACAGGCTCCCAAGCAGATACAAACAGCGCTCCATTCGGTTGTCGTCACCTCAACAAATGAGATGGATACGGGAGAGGAGGTCCTGGACCATATAAGGAAGGCAGTGAATGCAAAGGAGGGTTGGGTCACGGTGGACAGAGTCAGAAAGGCCAAAGATAGGAAAATCGTACTGGGCTGTCGCACTGAAGAAGGAAGGGAGAAGATTAAGGAAAGACTCGCCAGGGTAAAAGAGCAGCTAAAGGTTGAGGATGTCAAAAATAAGGACCCCCTCGTCGTGCTTAAGGATGTATTAAAAGACAACACTGACGAAGACATCTTAACGGCCCTCAGAAATCAGAATAGGGAGATTTTTGTTGACCTTAGTAATGAGGAAGACAAAATCGAGGTGCTCTTCAAAAAGAGAGCGAGAAATCTCCACACGCACCATGTGGTCCTCAGGGTCACCCCAAAAATATGGATCAAACTGCAGGAAAGACAGACCGTACACATCGATCTGCAGAGGATCAGGGTCGAAGACCAGTCTCCCCTGGTCCAATGTTCCCTGTGTCTGGGTTATGGACACGGAAGACGGCTCTGTAAAGAGAAGATCGAGACATGCAGCCACTGCGGGGGACCCCATAGGAAGGCACAGTGCGCGGACTGGCTGGCTGAGACGGTCCCAAAATGTTGTAACTGTGTGCGCGAAGGCCTGGATCGAGTTGAGCACAATTCATTCAGTGCCGAGTGCCCGGTACGCATGAAATGGGAAATGCTGGCCAGATCCAGAGTGGCATATTCCTAAGGGCGAAATAGGAAAGGTGGGCACACCAACTTTGGGATATGGGATGATCGGCAGCGGACGCACAACACAACACATGCGGGTGGAGCTGGACACCGTCCGCAACGATGTCAGCCATGAATCCTATAGCAATTCCAGGTCGGCATTGCAGGTCGGGGACGGTGCCTTGCTCCGTCCGCTGACTTTACACGATCGCACAAATAAACAGGTGAGACCGACAGTTGTGAAAATGCGGGATCCCACTGGGCACGGTGGGCTTTCCAAACACCTGAGCTGTATCGGGTGTAGGGAGAGCCTCCCGTGTACCTGTGACTCTGTTGCTAGTCAGAGAGCTCTTCAAATCGTATTGGAGTGTTTCAATCAGGCATTAGGAAGACATAAAACAGGAAAAGAGGAAACAACCGTTATAAAAAATTTCAAAATTAAAACAGTAAAAACTAAAAACGGATTCTTGAAATACTGCCAAAATAAAGTAAGGAAAGAAATAAAAATAATAGAAATAGATGACATAAATATGTTTAGTTATATATTATAAGTATATGAACATAAGCATAAGAATAAATAGTAGTAGAAAAATAGCAATTAAGAAAGCGGTAACATAGGAAGTTGTAATGAAAAAAGGCACTAAAATAAAATAAGAATGATAAAAATGTAATAGGTTAAGAATAATTATTGATAAGAATGTATTAACTTAAGAACGATCATAATAAAATGATGAGAGTTACGTTATTTCCCTGTAAAATAAAAACCGAAAAATATATAAGTATTAGTTAAAATAGGCTCTATAAAGTGGGAGTCCCACCCACAAAAAGAAAGGATGATGACGAATGCTAGAAAGAATAAGTATGTGGAATATCAGTGCGAGAAGCATTAATGATGGACATGAATGACAAAGAGAACCAGGTTACATAAGGGCTCCGATAATGTTGGAGGTAGTCTAGAAAAAAAAAAAAAAAAAAAAAAAAAAAAAAAAAACCTAACCTAACCTAACCTAACCTAACCTAACCTAACCTAACCTAACCTAACCTAACCTAACCTAACCTAACCTAACCTAACCTAACCTAACCTAACCTAACCTAACCTAACCTAACCTAACCTAACCTAACCTAACCTAACCTAACCTAACCTAACCTAACCTAACCTAACCTAACCTAACCTAACCTAACCTAACCTAACCTAACCTAACCTAACCTAACCTAACCTAACCTAACCTAACCTAACCTAACCTAACCTAACCTAACCTAACCTAACCTAACCTAACCTAACCTAACCTAACCTAACCTAACCTAACCTAACCTAACCTAACCTAACCTAACCTAACCTAACCTAACCTAACCTAACCTAACCTAACCTAACCTAACCTAACCTAACCTAACCTAACCTAACCTAACCTAACCTAACCTAACCTAACCTAACCTAACCTAACCTAACCTAACCTAACCTAACCTAACCTAACCTAACCTAACCTAACCTAACCTAACCTAACCTAACCTAACCTAACCTAACCTAACCTAACCTAACCTAACCTAACCTAACCTAACCTAACCTAACCTAACCTAACCTAACCTAACCTAACCTAACCTAACCTAACCTAACCTAACCTAACCTAACCTAACCTAACCTAACCTAACCTAACCTAACCTAACCTAACCTAACCTAACCTAACCTAACCTAACCTAACCTAACCTAACCTAACCTAACCTAACCTAACCTAACCTAACCTAACCTAACCTAACCTAACCTAACCTAACCTAACCTAACCTAACCTAACCTAACCTAACCTAACCTAACCTAACCTAACCTAACCTAACCTAACCTAACCTAACCTAACCTAACCTAACCTAACCTAACCTAACCTAACCTAACCTAACCTAACCTAACCTAACCTAACCTAACCTAACCTAACCTAACCTAACCTAACCTAACCTAACCTAACCTAACCTAACCTAACCTAACCTAACCTAACCTAACCTAACCTAACCTAACCTAACCTAACCTAACCTAACCTAACCTAACCTAACCTAACCTAACCTAACCTAACCTAACCTAACCTAACCTAACCTAACCTAACCTAACCTAACCTAACCTAACCTAACCTAACCTAACCTAACCTAACCTAACCTAACCTAACCTAACCTAACCTAACCTAACCTAACCTAACCTAACCTAACCTAACCTAACCTAACCTAACCTAACCTAACCTAACCTAACCTAACCTAACCTAACCTAACCTAACCTAACCTAACCTAACCTAACCTAACCTAACCTAACCTAACCTAACCTAACCTAACCTAACCTAACCTAACCTAACCTAACCTAACCTAACCTAACCTAACCTAACCTAACCTAACCTAACCTAACCTAACCTAACCTAACCTAACCTAACCTAACCTAACCTAACCTAACCTAACCTAACCTAACCTAACCTAACCTAACCTAACCTAACCTAACCTAACCTAACCTAACCTAACCTAACCTAACCTAACCTAACCTAACCTAACCTAACCTAACCTAACCTAACCTAACCTAACCTAACCTAACCTAACCTAACCTAACCTAACCTAACCTAACCTAACCTAACCTAACCTAACCTAACCTAACCTAACCTAACCTAACCTAACCTAACCTAACCTAACCTAACCTAACCGTGCGAAATTTGAATCGAATACAGCTGCTAGTGTTGTTGTTATTTGTTGATATCATCTTTGTAGACACTCCTGCGTCCCGTGGGAAGATAATAACCTGAAAAACAAAGAAAAATTTTAGTTTCTGGACTTAGAATATTTTTAAATTTCTAAATTAACAAATTTTCGAGGTTTTTGTCGAATTATTCGATAACGCTTCACCTCAAAGTTGACATAGTTACAGATCTAGATAGCCCTCATCAAGGCCTATCTAATAACACCTCCTTTGTATAGGTTGGATAAATAGAAGTTACTAAATTTTCACATTCATTTTGACTTTCGGCATTTTTAAGGAATTTTCCAAGGCGCTTCGCTTATAACTTTTCGAAATTTATTTTTGGAATTTTTAATTATATATATTTAGATAGAACTCGTCAAGGCCTATCTAATAACACCTCTTTTATTAAGATCTGGTTAATAGAAGTAGTAAATTTTCAACATATAAAACTCAATTTACCGCTTTTTCGAAAATTTTCTGAGATTTTCTTTGAATAACTTGCCCCCTCATTTTTTGGGAACAATTAATTATACATATCTAGATAGCTCGCGTCACGACCTATCTAACAACACCTCTTTTAATTAAATCTGGTTAATAGAATCTTAGAAATCCGATATTTAAATTTCAATTTTAGTCATTTTTGAGGTTTTTGTCGATTAATTCGATAGCCTTTGTCTTCCAAATTATCAATTAAATATATTTAAATAGCCCTTTCAATTACCCGTCGAACGACACCACTTTCGTCCGGATCCGCCTGACGGAAAATTGGGAAATTGACTTTTAAAATTTTCATTACTGTTTGTTTACTTTTGAAAGTCTACCTTAGGGGTGCACATTTGGAACATTTGTGCGAAATTTGAATCGAATACAGCTGCTAGTGTTGTTGTTATTTGTTGATATCATCTTTGTAGACACTCCTGCGTCCCGTGGGAAGATAATAACCTGAAAAACAAAGAAAAATTTTAGTTTCTGGACTTAGAATATTTTTAAATTTCTAAATTAACAAATTTTCGAGGTTTTTGTCGAATTATTCGATAACGCTTCACCTCAAAGTTGACATAGTTACAGATCTAGATAGCCCTCATCAAGGCCTATCTAATAACACCTCCTTTGTATAGGTTGGATAAATAGAAGTTACTAAATTTTCACATTCATTTTGACTTTCGGCATTTTTAAGGAATTTTCCAAGGCGCTTCGCTTATAACTTTTCGAAATTTATTTTTGGAATTTTTAATTATATATATTTAGATAGAACTCGTCAAGGCCTATCTAATAACACCTCTTTTATTAAGATCTGGTTAATAGAAGTAGTAAATTTTCAACATATAAAACTCAATTTACCGCTTTTTCGAAAATTTTCTGAGATTTTCTTTGAATAACTTGCCCCCTCATTTTTTGGGAACAATTAATTATACATATCTAGATAGCTCGCGTCACGACCTATCTAACAACACCTCTTTTAATTAAATCTGGTTAATAGAATCTTAGAAATCCGATATTTAAATTTCAATTTTAGTCATTTTTGAGGTTTTTGTCGATTAATTCGATAGCCTTTGTCTTCCAAATTATCAATTAAATATATTTAAATAGCCCTTTCAATTACCCGTCGAACGACACCACTTTCGTCCGGATCCGCCTGACGGAAAATTGAAAAATTGCCCGCCCACCCTCCCATATTTCACTGGGTATATAGGCTTTCTGGAGTAAAGGTCACTGACCCCTCCTTTCAATTTCTAGGGGAAAAATTTATTCAAAAATTTTTAATTTCGCACTGCTTTTATTTTTGTGACAGAGGCATTATACACCTCAAATTAATAAGACTGTCTCAAATTGGGAGAAATAACTATATTATTGATTGAATTATTAAATTTTATACTATAACTAGGTAGAATTACACTCTACCTACATTTAGTTTTAAGCTCTATATAAGTTGACACCCACCCCCCTATACAGGGTCAGACACATACAGTAATCGACACACGCCCCCCATACAGGTTGGACACAAACATACACTCTGACAATTTTCCCCGTCACACACATATAGCAGCACACTCTCTAACACACACACATACACATACAACATGTTCCAGACACCACCAACGTCTGGCGCTGCCAAGAAATCCACCACTCCCGGCGCCTCTACCTCGCCTTCGCTGACGCTGGACGCTGCGAGGACCTTTATCAGAAGGCCCGGAACAAAAAGAAGGTCGCTCGATAATATGGAGCAATATAAACGGCAGCAAAACACCTACGCTGACCAGTCGAGCGACCATCTCCTCCAGGAGGTAATGAAATCTTTCGAGGATATCCCCGCAAAAGTTCACCAGTATCCCCAAATGAGGCGGGATATTAAAACCTACCTGGAGGTGCAGTCTGATAAGGGTCTTCGCATCTTGTTCGAGCTGAGCAAGCGGGTGAAGTGCCTAGAGGCGGAGGCGTCCAAGGCTGCCGGTGCGGCTGCGGCGGTAGCAACTCCGGCCCGAGAGGACGCAGCCTCAGTGGCTGTACCTTCTGCGCAGGAGGGAAGGCTGCTGGCGAGACTGGAGGAAATGGAGGAGTCGATCTCCACACACATCACCAACATCCTGACAAAGGAACTTGGGGACCTCAAAAGAGGCATCAAGGATGGTAGCGCTGACGCCATGGAGACGATGTTCCAAAAAATCGAGGAGACACAAGTGGACATCGACAAGGCGACCGAGGTGATGGTAGTGCGTGCGCAGTCCCAACTCGAGGACCTGGTTGGGACTGTCGCTAGAGACATCGTTATCGAGACTCAAACGCACTTCAGCGCTGCCGTAAAGGAGCTGGCACCACAGAGCCACTCGGAATCGACCCCCAAATCCTACGCCAGCGTCGCAGCAACCAGACCCGGGCGCCGACCGGCGCTTCACTCCGTGGCGGTGACCTCAAAGGACAGTCAGGAGACTGCCGATGAGGTACTCGCCAGGGTGAAGAAGGCGGTCGACGCCAAGGGTACTGGTTTAAAAATAAGTAAAGCGAGAAAGGCAAAAGGCAGCACGGTCATCCTGGGCTGCGACACGGAGGTGGAGCGGAACAGGGTGACCGAAAGGATAGGGAACAACGATGGTGGGCTTGTGGTAGTGCCCATGAAGAATAAGGATCCACTCGTCGTCCTCAAAGACGTTTTCGTTGATGGGGATGACGAGGACATGATCGGGGCCCTTTACACCCAAAACGCCGATGTCTTCATGGGACTACCACAGGAAGAGAGAGATATCAAAGTAAAGTACAGGAAAAGAACGAGAAACCCCAAGACGTCTCACGTTGTACTGCAGGTAGGACCAAGGGTGTGGCGAAGGATGACGGAGACTGGATCCCTCTACCTGGACCTGCAAAGGGTCAGAGTGGAGGACCAGTCTCCGCTCATCCAGTGCACGAAGTGCCTGGAGTTCGGCCATGGCCGCAGGTTCTGCACCGAGGGTGCGGACAGGTGCAGCCACTGCGGAGGCACGCACTTGCGCGGGGAATGCCCTGAGTATAAAACGGGAGCCGAACCGCGGTGCTGCAACTGTTCGCGCTCTGGGATGCGGAACATTAGCCACAACGCCTTCAGTGCCGAATGCCCGACCCGTTCTAAATGGGACTACCTAGCGAGGCAAAACACGTCCTATTTGTGACCTACACACTCATCCACACATACGACACAAAACACACACACACATACATTGATATATAAAGTATATAATGATAATATATGGATATATCAAGACATTCACACAAACATTGGGAACGCAAAAACCAATTCATAACAGAGGCTGTAACAATTATATATATTATAAACATATACATATATTGTTATCAAGAAGGACAGAAATAGAATTGTATGAATTGGCTCAAGGTAAAACACGCACAAAACACTGGACATATATACAAACAAATACACAAGGTGACAAATATTACGAATTACACATAGAAAAATAATATCAGAATGAGACGTCTTGGTGAGACAAAAACAGGAAGTACTTATAAATTGAACAAAATGGACAAAAAATATATTAGGAAATTGCACTGCTAGTATAACGACGGAACATGCACAACATACCTAGTCATAAAGTTATTACTCATAATCAAAAAGAAGAAACCTAGATAAAGTGAAGATATAAAAAGAAAGATATAAAATACAATACAAAATAATAATATATATAATATACAAAATAATTAATAATACAAGCAAATACAAAAGAAGATATAAAATTAAGTCTAGAAACATAATATGTCGAATATAATATAAAAAATTAAAAAATTACAAACTATTAAAAACAACTGTAAAATTGGACAATAAAGAGACATTTAGATATAAAACAATAAAAGATTCAAGAAAATTAACCATGTAAAATAAACTATAGAAAAGCTAAATATTGAAATTATAAATATAATATAGTAGGTAAAGCAAAATAGCTGTTTAACGGGAATTTACCCGACGAAATGAAATAAATGATAGTAAAATAAACATATATGAAACTAAAATAAAAAACCAGATGACTACCGGGAATTGAGACCCGATGAGTCTACATAAGTAAATAATATAAATAACATTAGAATGACAAGGTCCTGTCGATATCATGGACGGGGAAAAGCGACGAGGATAAAAAAAAAAAAAAAAAAAAAAAAAAAAAAAAAAAAAAAAAAAAAAAAACCTAACCTAACCTAACCTAACCTAACCTAACCTAACCTAACCTAACCTAACCTAACCTAACCTAACCTAACCTAACCTAACCTAACCTAACCTAACCTAACCTAACCTAACCTAACCTAACCTAACCTAACCTAACCTAACCTAACCTAACCTAACCTAACCTAACCTAACCTAACCTAACCTAACCTAACCTAACCTAACCTAACCTAACCTAACCTAACCTAACCTAACCTAACCTAACCTAACCTAACCTAACCTAACCTAACCTAACCTAACCTAACCTAACCTAACCTAACCTAACCTAACCTAACCTAACCTAACCTAACCTAACCTAACCTAACCTAACCTAACCTAACCTAACCTAACCTAACCTAACCTAACCTAACCTAACCTAACCTAACCTAACCTAACCTAACCTAACCTAACCTAACCTAACCTAACCTAACCTAACCTAACCTAACCTAACCTAACCTAACCTAACCTAACCTAACCTAACCTAACCTAACCTAACCTAACCTAACCTAACCTAACCGTGCGAAATTTGAATCGAATACAGCTGCTAGTGTTGTTGTTATTTGTTGATATCATCTTTGTAGACACTCCTGCGTCCCGTGGGAAGATAATAACCTGAAAAACAAAGAAAAATTTTAGTTTCTGGACTTAGAATATTTTTAAATTTCTAAATTAACAAATTTTCGAGGTTTTTGTCGAATTATTCGATAACGCTTCACCTCAAAGTTGACATAGTTACAGATCTAGATAGCCCTCATCAAGGCCTATCTAATAACACCTCCTTTGTATAGGTTGGGTAAATAGAAGTTACTAAATTTTCACATTCATTTTGACTTTCGGCATTTTTAAGGAATTTTCCAAGGCGCTTCGCTTATAACTTTTCGAAATTTATTTTTGGAATTTTTAATTATATATATTTAGATAGAACTAGTCAAGGCCTATCTAATAACACCTCCTTTATTAAGATCTGGTTAATAAAAGTAGTAAATTTTCAACAAACAAAACTCAATTTACCGCTTTTTCGAAAATTTTCTGAGATTTTCTTTGAATAACTTGCTCCCTCATTTTTTGGGAACAATAAATTATACACACCTAGATAGCTCGCGTCACGTCCTATCTAACAACACCTCTTTTATTTAAATCTGGTAAATATAACCTTAGAAATTCAACATTTAAATTTAAATTTTAGTCATTTTTGAGGTTTTTGTCGATTAATTCGATAGCCTTTGTTTTCCAAATTACTAATTATATATATTTAAATAGCCCTTTCAATTACCCGTCGAACGACACCACTCTCGTCCGGATCCGCCTGACGGAAAATTGGGAAATTGACTTATAAAATTTTCATTACTGTTTGTTTACTTTTGAAAGTCTACCTTAGGGGTGCACATTTGGAACATTTGTGCGAAATTTGAATCGAATACAGCTGCTAGTGTTGTTGTTATTTGTTGATATCATCTTTGTAGACACTCCTGCGTCCCGTGGGAAGATAATAACCTGAAAAACAAAGAAAAATTTTAGTTTCTGGACTTAGAATATTTTTAAATTTCTAAATTAACAAATTTTCGAGGTTTTTGTCGAATTATTCGATAACGCTTCACCTCAAAGTTGACATAGTTACAGATCTAGATAGCCCTCATCAAGGCCTATCTAATAACACCTCCTTTGTATAGGTTGGGTAAATAGAAGTTACTAAATTTTCACATTCATTTTGACTTTCGGCATTTTTAAGGAATTTTCCAAGGCGCTTCGCTTATAACTTTTCGAAATTTATTTTTGGAATTTTTAATTATATATATTTAGATAGAACTAGTCAAGGCCTATCTAATAACACCTCCTTTATTAAGATCTGGTTAATAAAAGTAGTAAATTTTCAACAAACAAAACTCAATTTACCGCTTTTTCGAAAATTTTCTGAGATTTTCTTTGAATAACTTGCTCCCTCATTTTTTGGGAACAATAAATTATACACACCTAGATAGCTCGCGTCACGACCTATCTAACAACACCTCTTTTATTTAAATCTGGTAAATATAACCTTAGAAATTCAACATTTAAATTTAAATTTTAGTCATTTTTGAGGTTTTTGTCGATTAATTCGATAGCCTTTGTTTTCCAAATTACTAATTATATATATTTAAATAGCCCTTTCAGTTACCCGTCGAACGACACCACTCTCGTCCGGATCCGCCTGACGGAAAATTGAAAAATTGCCCGCCCACCCTCCCATCTTTCACTGGGCCATATAGACTTTGCGGAGTAAAGGTCACTGACCCCTTAACCAAACTAGTGAAAATTTCGTACCTCTTTTATTTAAATTTTATAGTTTTAACCAACTGACCGAGGCCCTATACACCTCACCACACTAACAGACCGGCTCAAATTAGAGCGAAAACTTTTGTTTTTTTGATTACATTTTATTTTTAATTTAGTAACTGTGTAGAACTGCGTTTTACACAAACCATATTTTAAGTTAGTTGCATAATTGACACACCCCCCTATACAGGGTCACACAATCACACAGACAATTTTCCCCGTCACACACTAAACACATTGCACACACTCTCCCACACACTACCACCACCAACATGTCTGGCACCGGAGTCCCTGCAATCAGGCGACTCAGTTTTTCCTCTTCGCCATCACCATCGCCGCACCCGCACCCACCGAAACGGCAAAAAGCACCAGCCACCCGTAGAACATCCACGGAGGCCGTCGGGACGTCGTCGGGACCAGTACAGGAACAGCCTAGGTCGAGCACCAGGACAGCCCAGGCTAGGGTCTGGCTTCAGAAAGGGAAGACTTGTGTGAACGAGTCCCGCAATCTGAAGACAGACCTTAAGGTGGGGATCCTTAATGCGATCGATCACCTGTACAAGCTGGTCAAGGAGGCGGAAGCGTCGACGGGAGCAGACCCACCCACGACGCAGGACAAACGCACCAACACGGTGGCCATGAGGAAACCGGAAGCTGATGGGGCGACAGCAACAGAGGCGGAGTCTCTGGGGGCGGCGCTGGAGGAACAACGCCGCCTACTCAACATAAACAGCCAGAAACTAGACGACCTGAGGGGGGCGCTGCAGGATATCGGCAAGGCGACCGAGGGGATCGTGGTGCGCGCGCAAACTCAGATTGAGGACCTGGTCGCTACCGTCGCTAGAGATGTCGTCGTGGAGGCGAAGACGCGTCTCGGCGAAATGGTAAAAGCGCAAATACCAGAGAGCGACCCGATCCCTAAGACGTATGCCAGTGTCGCAGCAGCCAAGCCCGGGCGTCGGCCGGCGCTTCACTCGTTGGCGGTGACCTCAAATGACAGTCAGGAGACTGCCGATGAGGTACTCGCCAGAGTGAAGAAGGCGGTCGACGCCAGGAGCACCGGCCTGAAAGTTAGTAAGGCCCGGAAGGCTAAGAATAGTACCATCATTCTAGGCTGCGACACGGAGGCGGAGAGGACCAAGGTGAGGGAGAGACTCGAGAGCCGAGGAGATGGGCTGAAAGTGGTGCCCATGAAGAATAAAGACCCACTCGTCGTCCTCAAGGACGTCTATATAGACAGTGACGACGAGGAAACGGTAAGGGCCCTATACACCCAAAACACCGATATCTTCATGGGCCTACCACAGGAGGACCAAGAAATCTCCATAAAATATAAAAAGAGAACTCGAAACCCGAAGACTTCGCACGTAGTCCTGCAGGTGAGGCCACTAGTATGGCAAAGGATGACGGAGACCGGAATCCTCTACCTGGACCTGCAAAGGGTCAGAGTGGAGGACCAGTCTCCGCTCATCCAATGCACAAAGTGCCTCGCATTCGGTCACGGCCGTAAGTTCTGCACCGAGAGTGTGGACAAGTGCAGCCACTGCGGAGGCCCGCATTTGCGCGAGAGGTGTCCCGACTATAGTGCGGGAGCCGAGCCGCGGTGCTGCAACTGCACACACTCTGGGCTGCAAAACGTCGGCCACAACGCCTTTAGCACCGAATGCCCAACCCGAAAGAAGTGGGACTACTTGGCACGGCAGAGCACGTCATATTTATGACTAACACACTCAGCAGAACACACACACACTATACAGAAACACACACACACACACATACACTGATTTAATGAAGTATATATTGTACATATATGGAATAAATCGAAACACGCACACAAACATTGGAAACACACGCAAACAAAAAGAATCAGTTTCGGAATATACAGCGAAGTGGCAATAATTATATATATAATTTAGTATATATATACATTGTTGACAAAGATAGGAGCAAAATTTATAAGAATTAGGCAAAAATAAAAGCGCACATAAACACTAGACAAGTACACAAATAAAACACACAGGTCATGAATGCTACGAGCTCGTATGTCGGAAAACAGAATGGAAAATTGTAATACCGGGAAGAAACAACAGAAATAGCGAGAGGGTATAAATGCACCAAGCCACAAAGACATTATCCATAAACAAAACTGTAAGAAAAGACACCTTAGATAAATAAATATTAGGAACTACAAAATCAAGCATACAAAAACAACATTTATTGATGAAAATAAGGAAACAAAAAAGTTTAAGATACAAAGAATAAACGCATGATAAATAAGAACTGGACATGAAAAGTAATGTAAGAATATAACGAAAGAGTATAAAGAATAACATAGAAATAGATAACAATTAAAAAAGGTAAACCATATTAAGAGCAATAAAACAATTATGTAAATTATGTGACGGATGAGAGGCACTTGTTGCGAGAGAAACATATAGACAGACAATAACAAAACTAAGAATAATAAGGTCCTGTCGAAACCTTGGACGGGGAAAAGCAGCGAGGTCAATAGACCTCACAACAAAAAAAAAAAAAAAAAAAAAAAAAAAACCTAACCTAACCTAACCTAACCTAACCTAACCTAACCTGGGGCGCGGCGTCGGGTAACCTCCACGTTGGCTTACGCGTTTCTTCCCCCTTTGGACTCCGGTCCTGGGGAGCGGAAGCGTGGAGGCTGGTGCGCCCTGGACAGGCGGTCAGGATACTCTGACTCTCAGGAGCTCTGTATGCTGGCCGTCTGACCAATAACCCGACAGCCCTTTTCAGGGCTTGACCTCATTGCACGAGGGGGTCGCGGGGTGGGATCCGCAGCAGCCCTTTTCAGGGCTCGGCGGGATCAAGGGGCGGGTCGGCCCACTGTTAACTCAGGGGCTGACAGGCACTTGTGCCACCGTCGTTGAGAGAGGCTTCGCCACCCTCTCGCGTTCCGTAACCAACAGGGGCTCAACTATGACCTGACTGGTGGCTCCAGGAGGGTAGCTGAGAACCTGTTGGCCGGAGGGCTTGCCTTAACTGGCCGGCCCGCGTCAAGGAAAAGACTCTAAAACCCGACAGCAAAGTCGTAAAAAGCAGACCTCTCGCCGTAGGCTGTGGCTCCGGCTATGGCCGGCGGCGATGAGTGTCGGGCTGCCGTCGCCTCACGGCTGATGGCGGCCAAGAGGAGGGGCTCTGCTGGGGCGGGAGTGGGCTGGGCTCGCTCTTTCGCCCCGCGGGCCACGGGGACGCCGGCGGGCGGAGTTCGCACGCGTCCCGGGGAGGGATGCCGGTGGGCGAAGTCCGCACGCGTCCCTGGGTGAGAGTGGCCACGGGCGGTGGGTCGGGGGATCTGCCGCCCTATGCTAATGTGGCGGAATGCGCCCTTCTGTGTTTCCGGGGTGCATTCAGGAGAAGAGCCCGACAACAAAGGGCGTCCCTAGCCGAGTCGCGGTGAGCAAACTATCCCGTGGCTCGGATTAGGTGAAGGAGGAACACCGTGGTGGTTTAGTGGGTAGTCTGGCTTCTCTTTGAGGTCAGGAGTCCCACACGAAGCGAACCCCCTGCCCCCGCGGGAGGCGAGCGAAGTGCGTAAATGCATTCCACCACGTAAAAAAAAAAAAAAAAAAAAAACTTAACCTAACCTAACCTAACCTAACCTAACCTAACCTAACCTAACCTAACCTAACCTAACCTAACCTAACCTAACCTAACCTAACCTGGGGCGCGGCGTCGGGTAACACCTCCACGTTGGCTTACGCGTTTCTTCCCCCTTTGGACTCCGGTCCTGGGGAGCAGAAGCGTGGAGGCTGGTGCGCCCTGGACAGGCGGTCGGGATACTCTGACTCTCAGGAGCTCTGTATGCTGGCCGTCTGACCAATAACCCGACAGCCCTTTTCAGGGCTTGACCCCATTGCACGAGGGGGTCGCGGGGTGGGATCCGCAGCAGCCCTTTTCAGGGCTCGGCGGGATCGAGGGGCGGGTCGGCCCACTGTTAACTCAGGGGCTGACAGGCACTAGTGCCACCGTCGGCGAGAGAGGCCTAGCCACCCTCTCGCGTTCCGTAACCAACAGGGGCTCAACAGTGACCTGACTGGTGGCTCCAGGAGGGTATGCTGAAAACCTGTTGGCCGGAGGGCTTGCCTTAACTGGCCGGCCCGCGTCAAGGAAAAGACTCTAAAACCCGACAGCAAAGTCGTAAAAAGCAGACCTCTCGCCGTAGGCTGTGGCTCCGGCTATGGCCGGCGGCGATGAGTGTCGGGCTGCCGTCGCCTCACGGCTGATGGCGGCCAAGAGGAGGGGCTCTGCTGGGGCGGGAGTGGGCTGGGCTCGCTCTTTCGCCCCGCGGGCCACGGGGACGCCGGCGGGCGGAGTTCGCACGCGTCCCGGGGAGGGATGCCGGCGGGCGAAGTTCGCACGCGTCCCTGGGTGAGAGTGGCCACGGGCGGTGGGTCGGGGGATCTGCCGCCCCATGCTAATGTGGCGGAATGCGCCCTTCTGTGTTTCCGGGGTGCATTCAGGAGAAGAGCCCGACAACAAAGGGCGTCCCTAGCCGAGTCGCGGTGAGCAAACTATCCCGTGGCTCGGATTAGGTGAAGGAGGAACACCGTGGTGGTTTAGTGGGTAGTCTGGCTTCTCTTTGAGGTCAGGAGTCCCACACGAAGCGAACCCCCTGCCCCCGCGGGAGGCGAGCGAAGTGCGTAAATGCATTCCACCACGTAAAAAAAAAAAAAAAAACCTAACCTAACCTAACCTAACCTAACCTAACCTAACCTAACCTAACCTAACCCGTGCGAAATTTTCATTGAAAACAGCTGCTAGTAACGTTGTTATTTGTTGGTATCATATTTGTAGACACTCCTGCGTCCCGTGGGAAGAAAATTACCTGAAAAATAAAGAAAAATTTTTAATTTCTGGACTTAGAATATTTTTAAATTTCTAAATTAACAAATTTTCGAGGTTTTTGTCGAATTATTCGATAACGCTTCACCTCAAAGTTGACATAGTTACAGATCTAGATAGCCCTCATCAAGGCCTATCTAATAACACCTCCTTTGTATAGGTTGGGTAAATAGAAGTTACTAAATTTTCACATTCATTTTGACTTTCGGCATTTTTAAGGAATTTTCCAAGGCGCTTCGCTTATAACTTTTCGAAATTTATTTTTGGAATTTTTAATTATATATATTTAGATAGAACTCGTCAAGGCCTATCTAATAACACCTCCTTTATTAAGATCTGGTTAATAAAAGTAGTAAATTTTCAACAAACAAAACTCAATTTACCGCTTTTTCGAAAATTTTCTGAGATTTTCTTTGAATAACTTGCTCCCTCATTTTTTGGGAACAATAAATTATACATACCTAGATAGCTCGCGTCACGACCTATCTAACAACACCTCTTTTATTTAAATCTGGTAAATATAACCTTAGAAATTCAACATTTAAATTTCAATTTTAGTCATTTTTGAGGTTTTTGTCGATTAATTCGATAGCCTTTGTTTTCCAAATTACTAATTATATATATTTAAATAGCCCTTTCAATTACCCGTCGAACGACACCACTCTCGTCCGGATCCGCCTGACGGAAAATTGAAAAATTGACCGCCCACCCTCCCATATTTCACTGGGTATATAGACTTTGCGGAGTAAAGGTCACTGACCCCTTAACCAAACTAGTGAAAAATTTCGTACCTGTTTTATTTTAAATTTTAAATCTTTTTAACCAACTGACCGAGGCTCTATACACCTCACCATACCAACAGACCGGCTCAAATTAGAGCAAAAATTCTTTAATTGTTTATACATAGTTATACTGATTTAATTGAACTTATTTTAAATAAATTTAACGGCTCATATAGAGCAGAAATTTTAAATATTGTATTTTTAACAAGGTAGAACTGTGTTCTACAAATACTTTTATTAGATCATAGTTACATTACACTGACACTCACCCCCCTATACAGGGTCAGACGGACACACACATACACATTGGACAACTTTCCCCGTCCACTCGCACTACACACTACACCACATTCTATCACATACACACACATACCTGCAACATGTTCCAGACTCCACCCACATCTGGCGCAGCCAAGACACAAGCCGCTCCCGGCACCACCACGTCACCCTCGATAGTGCAGGACGCCGCCAAAACATTCATAAGAAGGCCAGAAACCAAACGACGGTCACTCGACAACATGGACCATTATAAAAGGCAGCAGACCAACTACGCTAGCCAGCCGAGTGACCAGTTACTCCAGGAGGTCATGAAGACCTTCGAAGATATCCCCGCAAAAGTCTCACAATATCCTCAAATGCGGCGGGATATAAAGGTCTTCCTGGAGTCCCAGTCTGACAGGTGCATCCGCGTGCTCTTTGAGCTGAGCGGGCGGATGAAGAGACTGGAGGCGGCGGCGCCTGTGGCTGCTACAGACGCAATAGCGGCATTCTCTGGTAGGGAAGAGGTGCTACTGGAGAGATTGAGGGTGATGGAGGAAAACATCACGGCGAAGCTTGGCCAGGTGGAAGAGGACCTTAAGACAGGAATGGAAAACCTCAACAGTGGCAATGATGAGCGGGGCGCCGACATCATTGACCATGTTTTTAACAAGGCTGAGGAGACAAAGACCGTTATAGAGAAGGCTGCCGAGGGGGTCGTGGAGAGGGTCTTCGGAAAGATCGAGGAGACCCAGGTCGACATCGACCAGGCGACCGAGATCATGGTTATGCGCGCGCAGTCCCAGATCGAAGACCTGATTGGGACTGTCGCAAGGGATGTCGTCATTGAGACCCAGACGCACATCGGCGCAGCCATGAAGGGACTGAAACCCGAAAGCGTCCCGGACCCGACCCCCCCAAAGACCTATGCCAGTGTAACTGCGACCGGACCCGGGCGCCGACCGGCGCTTCACTCGGTGGCGGTGACCTCAACGGACAGCCAGGAGACTGCCGAGGAGGTACTCGCCAGGGTGAAGAAGGCGGTCGACGCCAGGGGCACTGGTTTAAAGGTCAGCAAAGCCAGAAAGGCCAAAGGCAGCACCGTCATCCTGGGCTGTGACACGGAAGTGGAACGGGACAGGGTGACGGAGAGGATTCAGAACCGTGATGATGGGCTTGTGGTGGTGCCCATGAAAAACAAGGACCCACTCGTCGTCCTCAAAGACGTCTTCTTGGACGGTGACGACGGCGAGATGGTACGGGCACTTTACACCCTAAACGCCGGTATTTTCATGGGCCTACCACAAGAGGAGCAAGAGGTTACCATCAAGTACAAAAAGAGGACCAGAAACCCGAAGACCTCACATGTCGTTGTCCAGGTGAAACCAAGAGTATGGCAGAGGATGACGGAGGCTGGAACTATCTACTTGGACCTGCAAAGGGTCAGAGTGGAGGACCAGTCTCCGCTCATCCAATGCACGAAGTGCCTTGCGTTCGGCCATGGCCGTAAATTCTGCACCGAGAGTGCAGACAGGTGCAGCCACTGCGGAGGCCCGCACCTGCGTGCAGAATGCCCCAACTACACTGCGGGCAGCCAACCGCAGTGTTGCAATTGCCTGCACTCTAGGTTGAAGAACACAGGCCATAACGCATTTAGCACCGATTGCCCAACGCGGCTGAAATGGGATTACCTGGCACGACAAACCACGTCATACTTATGACTCGCCCACGCATTAGAACACACACACACTGCACAGGAACACATACACACACACACACATTGATTTTATAAATATATAATAGTTATATATGGAGATATCAAGACACACACACAAGCACTGGACACGTATACAAACAATTAATTAGAAAACAGCTCAATAAAAAATCTTTCGGCATAAGAAATTGCAATAAATGTATATAATAATCTATATATATTATATTGACAATAATAACAAAAACATGACTAAAACTGAACTACACTGACACATAAATTTCACAAACTTACAAACAAACAACAAAAAACTATACACCACACCGAGTCATAAATGACACTGTCGCACACTAATGATGGTAACACAGAGACATCATGGAAAGATTGAAACGGAGCATGTTGTTGAATAATAGAGACATAAAGATAGATACAAATAAAAAATAATAATCTGGAACTCAGAATAAATAACTGTCGATAGAAGAAAAAATAATTAGAAACTAATAACCGTGGTAGTAAATTAATAAAATAAGTAGTAAAAATTATAAAAATTTTAAAATCGTATAATACAAAGAAAAACCAAATCGGTAGAACAAAAAACAGAACATTTGGAATAATAAAACTAAAGCATATAAATTAGAAAAACACAGTATAAATAACTAGTAAAGACTTTAGAATTGGAAATAAACTGTAATATAATGTAATTGATACTTAAAACAAAATGACGAATGAGAGGCACTTGGTGCGAGAACAAACAAAAAACATTAACGACAGGAATGTAACACTAGAATGACAAGGTCCTGTCGAACTTTTGGACGGGGAAAAGCAGCGAGGTCGTCAGGCCTCTAAAAAAAAAAAAAAAAAAAAAAAAAAAAAAAAAAAAAAAAAAACCTAACCTAACCTAACCTAACCTAACCTAACCTGGGGCGCGGCGTCGGGTAACCTCCACGTTGGCTTACGCGTTTCTTCCCCCTTTGGACTCCGGTCCTGGGGAGCAGAAGCGTGGAGGCTGGTGCGCCCTGGACAGGCGGTCGGGATACTCTGACTCTCAGGAGCTCTGTATGCTGGCCGTCTGACCAATAACCCGACAGCCCTTTTCAGGGCTTGACTCCATTGCACGAGGGGGTCGCGGGGTGGGATCCGCAGCAGCCCTTTTCAGGGCTCGGCGGGATCGAGGGGCGGGTCGGCCCACTGTTAACTCAGGGGCTGACAGGCACTAGTGCCACCGTCGGTGAGAGAGGCCTAGCCACCCTCTCGCGTTCCGTAACCAACAGGGGCTCAACAGTGACCTGAGTGGTGGCTCCAGGAGGGTATGCTGAGAACTTGTTGGCCGGAGGGCTTGCCTTAACTGGCCGGCCCGCGTCAAGGAAAAGACTCTAAAACCCGACAGCAAAGTCGTAAAAAGCGGACCTCTCGCCGTAGGCTGTGGCTCCGGCTATGGCCGGCGGCGATGAGTGTCGGGCTGCCGTCGCCTCGCGGCTGATGGCGGCCCAGAGGAGGGGCTCTGCTGGAGCGGGAGTGGGCTGGGCTCGCTCTTTCGCCCCGCGGGCCACGGGGACGCCGGCGGGCGGAGTTCGCACGCGTCCCAGGGAGGGATGCCGGCGGGCGAAGTTCGCACGCGTCCCTGGGTGAGAGTGGCCACGGGCGGTGGGTCGGGGGATCTGCCGCCCCATGCTAATGTGGCGGAATGCGCCCTTCTGTGTTTCTGGGGTGCATTCATAAGGAGAGCCCGACAACAAAGGGCGTCCCTAGCCGAGTCGCGGTGAGCAAACTATCCCGTGGCTCGGATTAGGTGAAGGAGGAACACCGTGGTGGTTTAGTGGGTAGTCTGGCTTCTCTTTGAGGTCAGGAGTCCCACACGAAGCGAACCCCCTGCCCCCGCGGGAGGCGAGCGAAGTGCGTAAATGCATTCCACCACGTAAAAAAAAAAAAAAAAAAAACCTAACCTAACCTAACCTAACCTAACCTAACCTAACCTTTTTTTTTTTTTTTTTTTTTACGTGTGGAAATCCCCTCGGACCGTCACCCGCGCCGGGGCTTGCGGCGGGGCGGTGTGTCGGACTCGAACCGACTAAAACCACACGGTGTGCCACTCTGCGCCTGAGGAGGGAGGAGTCCGGGAACTGCTGTTATTACGCCGTCCAGACCCCTCCCAGCGCTTGCCCGCACAGAAGCGGGCACCCTCTCCAAAAACCTCTCCATTTAGGCGACGTACGGCACACACGTAACGTCGCCTCCTCGCGGGCGGCCACTAAAGCGGATGGAAGGGAAAGCCCGTCCCGACCATCCGCGGCCACACTCAGGGCGGCATGAGGCGCAGGTGAGCGCGCCTCCGCTGCCCGGTTCGCCGGCGATGGATTGGGTCCGAGTGGAGGTCGTCCTCCCGGGCCTTCTCCGCCGCCTCCTTCTGCGAGATGACTTCTTCGCAGAAGGTTGCGACCGCGGTAAAACTGCTGTCGCTACCGGCCATGGAGCGTATGACGGCCGGTAGCGAGAGATCTCCTCCGATGACTGCAGTGAGGGCCCGGCGCTGCGACGCCCATGCGGGGCAGATCGCCAGCGTATGCTGGGCCGAGTCTTCACTGCAGTCGCAGTGGTGGCAGGCGGGACTCAGTTCCCTCCTAGCGACCGAGTGCAGGTACTTCCCGAAGCAACCGTGCCCGGAAAGTACCTGCGTCAGTCGGAAGGAAAGGGTCCCGTGCTGCCGCCCTGCCCACTCGAGGATGACCGGCTGGAGAGCCTCCACGGCGGCAAAGCCAGCGCGTGGAGTCTCCAGTCGGAAAGACCAACGAGCCATCGTGGCTCGACGGGCGGCTTCACGCCACTCACGTACCTCTTCGGGCGGAGGGCGCATGCCTCTCTCCACCCGATATTCAGCCACCCGTCGATAAACTTCGGCGAGCACTTCCGCCTCCAAATCCCACGGGGGCGTCCCGGCCAACGCGCACGCTGCCTCGGTCGACACCGTGCGGTAACCACGTATCGCTCTGACCGCCAGTACCCTCTGAGGCCGCCAGAGGCGTGCCTTGTTCTGGGCGGTCAGAGCCGTGACCCACACCGGTGCGCCGTACAGCGCCATTGACCGGACAACCCCCGTGTACAGCTGTCTAGTTGCGACGCTGGCTCCACCCAAATTAGGCAAAAGTCGCCCAAGGGCAGAGGCAGCGTCGACCAGCTTGGGAGCAAGCTGTCGGAAGTGCTCGTCGAAGAGCCACCTACCGTCGAGGATCAGACCCAGATATTTCATCTGGGCCCGAACCGGTACGAGGACCGAGTTGACCTCTATGGAGGCGCCGGGGGGCGGACCACGACGGGGCCCATGAAACAACAGGGCCTCCGTCTTGTCCAGGGCCACCCGTAGGCCCAGCGCCTCGATGCGCCCGACCACCAGAGATACACCCCGGGTGGCCAGGCGCGCCGCCTCTTGGAAGTTCGCCCCCCGGGCTGTGACCAATGTGTCATCGGCGTAACAAATTACGCCCAGCCCGGGGGGGAGACGACCTCGTAGGACCCAGTCGTATCCCACGTTCCACAGGAGTGGTCCAAGGACAGACCCCTGTGGAACGCCGCACGACATGGGTCGCCGTCTTAAGACGCCCTCTCGGTCCTCGTACACGACGGTACGCTCCTCCAAATAGTCTGCCACTAGCCGCCTCAGGTACTCTGGCACCCCGTGATACTGGAGTGCTTCCCCGATGCAGCTGAATGGCAGACTATTGAATGCGTTGGCGATGTCTAACGACACCGCCAACAGCACGCCGCCACAGCACACTGCCTCTTCGGTCACGGCCCTAAGGCGCATCACGGCATCGACCGTCGAACGCCCCTCTCGGAATCCGAACTGGGCATCCGACAGGTCGGGCCCCACCTCGCAGAGGTGCCGGACGATGCGGGCAGAGATTATCCTTTCGAACAACTTGCCCGCCTCGTCCAGCAACACGATGGGCCTATAGGCCGCGACCGAATCAGCAGGCCGTCCCGGCTTCTTCAGTAGGACCAGCTTCCCGCTTTTCCAGCACTCAGGGAAGTGTCCGGACGCCAGGCTAGCGTCCAACACTCCCCTGAGGCGGTCCGACATATGGTCGAGGGCTCGGGCCATCACTCGGGCTGGAACCCCGTCCGGCCCGGGGGCGGTGTTCTTTGAACGAATTCGCAGAACAGCCGCCCCTACCTCCGATTCCCTCACGGGTGGAGCATCGTCCTCTCTACCCCCGTCGTCTCTGACCGAGTAGGCCATCGACGGGGGTGTGTGCTCTGCCCGCTGAGGGAAAAGGCCCTCGACCACTTCCTGCAGGAAGCTGGGCTGGAGAGTCTCGGTAAGGGGGGGGCCCGGCGTGCGGAGCTTTTGACGCACCGCACGATACGGGCGACCCCAGGGGTCACGATCGAGACTCTCCAGCATCTCCTTTCTCTTAGCGTCTTTGGCGCGGCAAATGGCCAGCTTCAGAGTTTTCCGCGCTTCGCGGTACTCCTCATGAAGCCGGTCCTCCTCACCGTTTCCGCGGTGACGTCGCCGGCTGCGGGTGTAGGACCTCCGGGCACGGGTACAAGCCGCACGGAGGTCCGCCAACTCCTGGGACCACCAGTAGACCTCCTTCCGTGGAGGCCGACGACTCCGGATGCGGGGCATGGCCGTATCGCAAATCTGCGTAATCGCATCGCGAAAACGGCCAGCCCCCACGTCCACGTCGACCTCCTCGGACGAGGCCTGCGGAGACAGCCAAGAATGAATAATGGCTGCCTCCTCCAGCAGGTCCCTATCGAGCTTGGCGACAGCCCACCGCGGAAAGCGGGATAATTGCCGCGCCGTGTGACCCCTACTGGGGCCCTGGGACCGGGAGAGCTCAAATCGAATATACAAATGATCCGAGAGCGTCTCGACCTCTTCCAGGACACACCAGTTCCTTACTCGTGCGGCAACAGCAGGGGTAGCGAACGAAAGGTCCACTATCGACCCGCCCTGCTGTCGCACGCACGTGTTGGTGGAGCCTCTGTTCAGCAAACAGAGGCCCACCGAAGCCGCCCACTCCACTACGGCTTCGCCCTTGGCGTCCGTCCCGGGGGACCCCCACGCAATGGACTTTGCGTTGAAGTCCCCCAGCACGAGGACGTGCCCAGACGCTAGTCGCCGTATCGAGGTCTCCAAGGTGTTGAGGAAGACCTCGAAGTCACTCAGACTCCGGTTGGGGGAGAAGTATACACCGTAAACGGTGACCCCCCCCCAATCGGCGGCAACATATCCAGTACCCTTGTCTCTTAGCGACAAGGGCGGGGAATGAGCCGCCGTGGAGCTGACGACTGCCACGGAGCCGTCCCGGTCACCCATCCAGTTTGGACGGGGAGGAACGTAATAGGGCTCCGCGACTACGGCAACACCTATCGACCACTGCGCCATGGCTTGCAGGAATAAATCCTGCGCCGCGGCACAGTGGTTCAGGTTCGTCTGGACCAGGAGGCTGGAGACTTGATCCATTAATGGATCGTCTCTACAGCCTCCTCCATGGGCGTCGGCGTCGACGCACGAGCGACGTCGGAGGTAGCCTGGGTCGACTGGCTAACCTCCGACGCTTGCCGAGAAGCACGGGAATGCTTGCAGCCTCCCTGCCCCATCTGGTGATTGGCGGGCTTATTACCCGCCGCACATATGGGGCAGTGAGGGGCAGCAGAACATTCTGCCGCCTTGTGCCCCGGTCGACCGCAGCGGAAACAAAGACCGCTGCAGTCAAAACAGTTGGCGCACTTGGCGCGTGTGTGTCCCGCCGACAGGCATTTAAAACACCTCATCGGCCTCGCCGCCAGGACCGTTATCCTGGCGCTCACGAAGCCGACGAGGAGCCTGCCAGCATCACCCAGCACTTTGGCTGCCGCTACTGGGCAGCTGAGCCACACCGCACCAAGGCCCCCTGGACCGGGGCGGATGGTGCCGACCTTAATGTTGTCAGCGCTGCAGCTCGTCTTCTCCTGCACTGCAGCGCGGACATCCTCGGCCGTGACGGAATCGTCCAGGCCCGAGATGCGCAACTCCGCGCACTTCGTTGGCCTGGCGATCCTTACACCATCCGTTTCCGCAAACATATCCCGCAACTTTTCGGCAAACGCGTCTGCCGACTTTGCGCCTTCAGCCCCGGGGAACTCGAGGACTCGAGCTCCCGTCTGGGCGAGGCGCAACCTGACACCGGTCGTCCCGAATGAGGCGAGACTAGCCCGAGCCCTCTTAAAGAGGGCCGCGTAGGATAGCCCGCCTTCAGCAGCCTCCGGCGACACGGTCACCACTACCGCCGCGGTTTT
This sequence comes from Diaphora mendica, assembly GCA_949125395.1. NCBI lineage: Eukaryota > Metazoa > Arthropoda > Insecta > Lepidoptera > Erebidae > Diaphora > Diaphora mendica. The sequence goes on from OX421317.1 coordinate 26,745, forward strand.
CGGCGGCTGCAGTTTCCGCGGCTTCTTCGCGGTGGCACTTGCCACCGGTGGCGACTGCGGGGTAGGGGCTGCCTTTTCAGCAGCCTTCCTAGCCCGCCTTCGGGACTTCTTGGACCCCCCAACTTCCTGCCAAGCCTCATTGGAGGGGGCAGCTGTTGAGGGGCCAGGAACCGGCGTTTGAGTGGGGAGCGGAGGGAACTCCGCTCCAGCTCTTGTCGTCGTCTTAGACGGCTGCCCTGGCTTCGGGGCAGGCGTCCTGGCCTTAGGCCCCTGTCGTGGCTTTTGAGCCGCCACAGGAGCTGGGGCCGACGTCGCCGCGGCGTAGGTCACTCGACCCCCTACCACGGGAAGTGGAGTCGGGGCCGACGTGACCGTTTTACGTTGTGCCCCAAGCGGCGGCCGAACGATAGGGGCCGGAGGCAGCCTCGCCTCGAGGCCGGCCAGACGCCCGTCCACCAGATTCCCCACTGCGATGAGGATCTGTTGGACGAGGTCCTCCGATACCCCAGGGACGGTGGGGGCCAGCTGTGACGGAGACGGGGCCGGCCATGGCGCAGACGGGACCGGCCAACCTAACCTAACCTAACCTAACCTAACCTAACCTTTTTTTTTTTTTTTTTTACGTGTGGAAATCCCCTCGGACCGTCACCCGCGCCGGGGCTTGCGGCGGGGCGGTGTGTCGGACTCGAACCGACTAAAACCACACGGTGTGCCACTCTGCGCCTGAGGAGGGAGGAGTCCGGGAACTGCTGTTATTACGCCGTCCAGACCCCTCCCAGCGCTTGCCCGCACAGAAGCGGGCACCCTCTCCAACACCTCTCCTTTTAGGCGACGTACGGCACACACGTAACGTCGCCTCCTCGCGGGCGGCCACTAGAGCGGATGGAAGGGAAAGCCCGTCCCGACCATCCGCGGCCACACTCAGGGCGGCATGAGGCGCAGATGAGCGCGCCTCCGCTGCCCGGTTCGCCGGCGGCGGATTGGGTCCGAGTGGAGGTCGTCCTCCCGGGCCTTCTCCGCCGCCTCCTTCTGCGAGATGACTTCTTCGCAGAAGGTAGCGACCGCGGTAAAACTGCTATCGCTACCGGCCATGGAGCGAATGACGGCCGGTAGCGACAGATCTCCTCCGATGACTGCAGTGAGGGCCCGGCGCTGCGACGCCCATGCGGGGCAGATCGCCAGCGTATGCTGGGCCGAGTCTTCACTGCAGTCGCAGTGGTGGCAGGCGGGACTCAGTTCCCTCCTAGCGACCGAGTGCAGGTACTTCCCGAAGCAACCGTGCCCGGAAAGTACCTGCGTCAGTCGGAAGGAAAGGGTCCCGTGCTGCCGCCCTGCCCACTCGAGGATGACCGGCTGGAGAGCCTCCACGGCGGCAAAGCCAGCGCGTGGAGTCTCCAGTCGGAAAGACCAACGAGCCATCGTGGCTCGACGGGCGGCTTCACGCCACTCGCGTACCTCTTCGGGCGGAGGGCGAATGCCTCTCTCCGCCCGGAATTCAGCCACCCGTCGATAAACTTCGGCGAGCACTTCCGCCTCCAAATCCCACGGGGGTGTCCCGGCCAACGCGCACGCTGCCTCGGTCGACACCGTGCGGTAACCACGTATCGCTCTGACCGCCAGTACCCTCTGAGGCCGCCAGAGGCGCGCCTTGTTCTGGGCGGTCAGAGCCGTGACCCACACCGGTGCGCCGTACAGCGCCATTGACCGGACAACCCCCGTGTACAGCTGTCTCGTTGCGACGCTGGCTCCACCCAAATTAGGCAAAAGTCGCCCAAGGGCAGAGGCAGCGTCGACCAGCTTGGGAGCAAGCTGTAGGAAGTGCTCGTCGAAGAGCCACCTACCGTCGAGGATCAGACCCAGATATTTCATCTGGGCCCGAACCGGTACGAGGACCGAGTTGACTTCTATGGAGGCGCCGGGGGGCGGACCACGACGGGGCCCATGAAATAACAGGGCCTCCGTCTTGTCCAGGGCCACCCGTAGGCCCAGCGCCTCGATGCGCCCGACCACCAGAGAAACACCCGTGGTGGCCAGGCGCGCCGCCTCTTGGAAGTTCGCCCCCCGGGCTGTGACCAATGTGTCATCGGCGTAACAAATTACGCCCAGCCCGGGGGGGAGACGACCTCGTAGGACCCAGTCGTATCCCACGTTCCACAGGAGTGGTCCAAGGACAGACCCCTGTGGAACGCCGCACGACATGGGTCGCCGTCTCAAGACGCCCTCTCGGTCCTCGTACACGACGGTACGCTCCTCCAAATAGTCTGCCACTAGCCGCCTCAGGTACTCTGGCACCCCGTGAAACTGGAGTGCTTCCCCGATGCAGCTGAATGGCAGACTATTGAATGCGTTGGCGATGTCTAATGACACCGCCAACAGCACGCCGCCACAGCACACTGCCTCTTCGGTCACGGCCCTAAGGCGCATCACGGCATCGACCGTCGAACGCCCCTCTCGGAATCCGAACTGGGCGTCCGACAGGTCGGGCCCCACCTCACTGAGGTGCCGGACGATGCGGGCAGAGATTATCCTTTCGAACAACTTGCCCGCCTCGTCCAGCAACACGATGGGCCTATAGGCCGCGACCGAATCGGCAGGCCGTCCCGGCTTCTTCAACAGGACCAGCTTCCCGCATTTCCAGCACTCAGGAAAGTGTCCGGACGCTAGGCTAGCATCCAACACTTCCCTGAGGCGGTCCGACATATGGTCGAGGGCTCGGGCCATCACTCGGGCTGGTATCCCGTCCGGCCCGGGGGCGGTGTTCTTGGAACGAATCCGCAGAACAGCCGCCCCTACCTCCGATTCCCTCACGGGTGGAGCATCCTCCTCTCTACCCCCGTCGTCTCTGACCGAGTAGGCCATCGACGGGGGTGTGTGCTCTGCCCGCTGAGGGAAAAGGCCCTCGACCACTTCCTGCAGGAAGCTGGGCTGGAGAGTCTCGGTAAGGGGGGGGCCCGATGTGCGGAGCTTTTGACGCACCGCACGATACGGGCGACCCCAGGGGTCACGATCGAGACTCTCCAGCATCTCCTTTCGCATAGCGTCTTTGGCGCGGCAGATGGCCAGCTTCAGAGTTTTCCGCGCTTCGCGGTACTCCTCATGAAGCTGGCCATCATCACCGTTTCCACGGTGAAGTCGCCGGCTGCGGGTGTAGGACCTCCGGGCACGGGTACAGGCCGCACGGAGGTCCGCCAGCTCCTGGGACCACCAGTAGACCTCCTTCCGTGGAGGCCGACGACTCCGGATGCGGGGCATGGCCGTATCGCAAATCTGCGTAATCGCATCGCGAAAACGGCCAGCCCCAACGTCCACGTCGACCTCCTCGTCCGAGGCCTGCGGAGACAGCCAAGACTGAATAATGGCTGCCTCCTCCAGCAGGTCCCTGTCGAGCTTGGCAACAGCCCACCGCGGAAAACGGGATGGATGCCGCGCCGTGTGACCCCTACTGGGGCCCTGGGACCGGGAGAGCTCAAATCGGATATACAAATGATCCGAGAGCGTCTCGACCTCTTCCAGGACACACCAGTTCCTTACTCGTGCGGCAACAGCAGGGGTAGCGAACGAAAGGTCCACTATCGACCCGCCCTGCTGTCGCACGCACGTGTTGGTGGAGCCTCTGTTCAGCAAACAGAGGCCCACCGAAGCCGCCCACTCCACTACGGCTTCGCCCTTGGCGTCCGTCCCGGGGGACCCCCACGCAATGGACTTTGCGTTGAAGTCCCCCAGCACGAGGACGTGCCCAGACGCTAGTCGCCGTATCGAGGTCTCCAAGGTGTTGAGGAAGACCTCGAAGTCACTCAGACTCCGGTTGGGGGAGAAGTATACACCGTAAACGGTGACCCCCCCCCAATCGGCGGCAACATATCCAGTACCCTTGTCTCTTAGCGACAAGGGCGGGGAATGAGCCGCCGTGGAGCTGACGACTGCCACGGAGCCGTCCCGGTCACCCATCCAGTTTGGACGGGGAGGAACGTAATAGGGCTCCGCGACTACGGCAACACCTATCGACCACTGTGCCATGGTTTGCAGGAATAAATCCTGCGCCGCGGCACAGTGGTTAAGGTTCGTCTGGACCAGGAGGCTGGAGACTTGATCCATTAATGGATCGTCTCTACAGCCTCCTCCATGGGCGTCGGCGTCGACGCACGAGCGACGTCGGAGGCAGCCTGGGTCGACTGGCTAACCCCCGACGCTTGCCGAGAAGCACGGGAATGCTTGCAGCCTCCCTGCCCCATCTGGTGATTGGCGGGCTTATTACCCGCCGCACATATGGGGCAGTGAGGGGCAGCAGAACATTCTGCCGCCTTGTGCCCCGGTTGACCGCAACGGAAACAAAGACCGCTGCAGTCAAAACAGTTGGCGCACTTGGCGCGAGTGTGTCCCGCCGACAGGCATTTAAAACACCTCATCGGCCTCGCCGCCAGGACTGTTATCCTGGCGCTCACGAAGCCGACGAGGAGCCTGCCAGCATCGCCCAGCACTTTGGCTGCCGCTACCGGGCAGCTGAGCCACACTGCACCAAGGCCCCCTGGACCGGGGCGGATGGTGCCGACCTTAATGTTTTCCGCGCTGCAGCTCGTCTTCTCCTGCACTGCAACGCGGACATCCTCGGCCGTGACGGAGTCGTCCAGGCCCGAGATGCGCAGTTCCGCGCACTTCATAGGCCTGGCGATCCGAACACCATCAGTTTCTGCAAACATTTCCCTCAACTTCTCGGCAAATGCGTCTGCCGACTTTGCGCCTTCAGCCCCGGGGAACTCGAGAACTCGAGCTCCCGTCTGGGCGAGGCGCAATCTGACTCCCGTCGTCCCGAAAGAGGCGAGACTAGCCCGGGCCCTCTTGAAGAGGGCCGCGTAGGATAGCCCGCCCTCAGCCGCCTCCGGCGACACGGTGACCACTACAGCCGCGGTTTTTGGCGGCTGCAGTTTCCGCGGCTTGGCCTTCTTGTTGGCCTCCGTCACCGGTGGTGACTGCGGGGTAGAGGCCGCCTTTTGGGCAGCCTTCTTGGCCCGCTTTCGGGACTTTTTGGACCCCCCGACTACCTGCCAATCCTCATTAGAGGGGGCAGAGGTAGAGGGTCCAGGTACAGTCGTTGGAGTGGGGAGCGGAGGGAATTCCGCTCCAGCTCTTGCCGTCGTTTGAGTGTTAGGCCCCGGCTTCGGGGCAGCCGTCTTGGTCTTAGCCCCTTGCCGTGGTTTTTGGGCAGCCGCAGGAGCCGGGGCCGACGTCGCCGCGGCGTAGGTCACGCGACCCCCCACCACGGGAAGCGGGGTCGGCGCCGAAGCGACCGTCTTTCGTTGGGCTCCAAGCGGCGGCCGCACGACAGGGGCCGGAGGCAGCCTCGCCTCGAGGCCGGCCAGACGCCCGTCCACCAGATTCCCCACTGCGATGAGGATCTGTTGGACGAGGTCCTCCGATACCCCAGGGACAGTGGGGGCCGGCCGTGACGCAGACGGGGCAGGCCTTGACGCAGACGGGGCAGGCCGCGACGCAGATGGAGCCGGCCGAGACGCAGACGGAACCGGCGGCGCCGCAGACGTGGCCGGTCGTGCCGCAGACGGGGCCGTAGACGGGGCCGGGGCCTCTCGCTCAGGACAATTCGCCTGAAATTGTGCGAACTGCGCACTGAGCTCAGCCACCTGGCCCGTCAGGCGGTCGTTGGCCGCCTGGAGACGAGCCACGTCTCCGATGAGGGACTCTACGACCCCCCCCAGTGCGGAAGAGGAGTCCTTAAGGGCCCTCACAAAGGAACCCTTAAGGTTGACGGACTTGGTGGCCACCTTTTGTATTACGGCCACCGCCGCCTGCGCTCTCTCCCGCAAGGAGGACGGTAATTGGGGCGCTGAATCCCCCACCACCGGCTCCCCGATCTTGAGGAGGAGATCTGAGATCTCGTCCTCGGCCTGAGTCTCGCCATCAGCTCTAGCTCGCCTATATGATTCCGCCTTTGAAAAGACGGAACCCGACGCGCTCGAGACTGGGGTTCGAGACCTCCCCCTTTGGCTAGTCGCCATTTTAGGCGGCAACATCTCCTGGCTGTCGCTGCCCCCATCGTTGTTGGAGCGTACGCGTTTGCGGCTGTCGCTTAGCTCCAAGTCCATAGCCTCCAGTGCCTCAGCATTGGAGCTATCACCCACGCCATCCGACGAGTGGGTGGACCTGGAACGCGTACGCTCCGATGTTCTTCGGCTCCCAGCAGTCCGACTGACTACTGGGAGCCCCGCCGATCCAGGCGCCCCGGACGCAGACTCCTCCTCGGTAGAAGAGTCGTCCGCCCTCCGGAACTGCCCCTTGGCGTTCCTCCTTCCCTTCCTTCTAGCTTCATTTTCGTTTCCTTTTGACTTGCCATTGTTCGTTGATTTTATATTCCGGTCCGAGTTTTGTTTTAATAATAGAGATTCATCTGCCATAGCTTATCCCACGAGTATGGGGGAAATAAAAGGTCCGTCCGGGCGGTGCCCCCTGCACCCGGATAAGCCTAAATACTGTGGAGGTCGGCCGGTATCCACAGGTTTTAACGACTTGGCTGTCGGGTTTTATAGACTGTCCTTGTCATGGGCCGGCCAATTAAGGCAAGCCCTCCGGCCAACAGGTTCTCAGCATACCCTCCTGGAGCCACCAGTCAGGTCGTTGCTGAGCCCCTGTTGGTTACGGAATGCGACAGGGTGGCTAGCCCTGTCTCACCGACGGGTGTCAGCCCCTGAGTAAACAGTGGGCTGACCCGTCCCAGGTTCCTCTCGAACCTACTCGCACTCCAATACGCCCTCTGCTAGATCAGAGGGACGATTGGAGTGCTCTCCGCGGCAGTCTTTCCAGACTCCGCCAGGTATCCCATTTAGTCTGGGGTCTCACTCTGAACCTATCCGGCATGAGTGGCTCTACCGGCATAGCCCCAGAGATCATCGACCCACGCAAGCCCCACCACGACGACAACGTAGGGATACATTGGGGGGAACCTAACCTAACCTAACCTAACCTAACCTAACCTAACCTAACCTAACCTAACCTAACCTAACCTAACCTAACCTAACCTAACCTAACCTAACCTAACCTAACCTAACCTAACCTAACCGGTGCGAAATTTTCATTGAAAACAGCTGCTAGTAACGTTGTTATTTGTTGGTATCATATTTGTAGACACTCCTGCGTCCCGTGGGAAGAAAATTACCTGAAAAATAAAGAAAAATTTTTAATTTCTGGACTTAGAATATTTTTAAATTTCTAAATTAACAAATTTTCGAGGTTTTTGTCGAATTATTCGATAACGCTTCACCTCAAAGTTGACATAGTTACAGATCTAGATAGCCCTCATCAAGGCCTATCTAATAACACCTCCTTTGTATAGGTTGGGTAAATAGAAGTTACTAAATTTTCACATTCATTTTGACTTTCGGCATTTTTAAGGAATTTTCCAAGGCGCTTCGCTTATAACTTTTCGAAATTTATTTTTGGAATTTTTAATTATATATATTTAGATAGAACTCGTCAAGGCCTATCTAATAACACCTCCTTTATTAAGATCTGGTTAATAAAAGTAGTAAATTTTCAACAAACAAAACTCAATTTACCGCTTTTTCGAAAATTTTCTGAGATTTTCTTTGAATAACTTGCTCCCTCATTTTTTGGGAACAATAAATTATACATACCTAGATAGCTCGCGTCACGACCTATCTAACAACACCTCTTTTATTTAAATCTGGTAAATATAACCTTAGAAATTCAACATTTAAATTTCAATTTTAGTCATTTTTGAGGTTTTTGTCGATTAATTCGATAGCCTTTGTTTTCCAAATTACTAATTATATATATTTAAATAGCCCTTTCAATTACCCGTCGAACGACACCACTCTCGTCCGGATCCGCCTGACGGAAAATTGAAAAATTGATTGATGACCCTCCCATATTTCACTGGGTACATAGACTTTGCGGAGTAAAGGTCACTGACCCCTTAACCAAACTAGTGAAAAATTTCGTACCTGTTTTATTTTAAATTTTAAATCTTTTTAACTAACTGACCCGAGGCTCTATACACCTCACCATAATATCAGACCGGCTTAAATTAGAGCAATAACTATTTTATTGATTAAAAATTTTAAATTTTAAATATTTTAACTAGGTAAATCTGTTTCTTACCTATATCTAATTTTAAGAAATAACACAAATTGACACCCACCCCCCTTTACAGGGTCAGACGGACACACACACACACACACAAATATTGGACAATTTTCCCCGTCCACTCGCACTACACATAACACTGCACTCTCACACACACAAACACAAACATGTTCCAGACGCCACCCACATCTGGCACAGCCAAGGGACAAACCGCTCCCAACGCCACCACCTCACCCTCAATAGTGCAGGACGCCGCCAAAACTTTTATACGAAGGCCAGAAACAAAAAGACGGTCACTCGACAACATGGACCAATACCGAAGGCAGCAGACCAACTACGCTAGCCAGTCGAGTGACCAGTTACTCCAGGAGGTCATGAAGACCTTCGAAGATATTCCCGTCAAAGTCGCTCAATACCCTCAGATGCGGCGGGATATCAAGGTCTTCCTGGAGTCCCAGTCCGACAGATGCATCCGCGTGCTCTTTGAGCTCAGCAGGCGGATGAAGGGACTGGAGACGGCGGCGTCCGGGGCTGCTACGGACGCGGTAGCGGCACCCTCTAGTAGGGAGGAGATACTGCTGGAGAGACTGAGGGAGATGGAGGCCAACATTACCGCGAAGCTTGGCCAGGTGGAGGCCGAAATCAAAGAGGGTATGGAGAACCTCAACACAGCCAATGACGAGCGGGGCGCCGACGTCATTGACTATGTCTTTAAAAAATCCGAGGAGACCACGCAGGCTATGGAGAAGGCTGCCGAGGGGGTCGTGGAGAGGGTCCACGAAAAAATCGAGGAGACCCAGGTCGACATTGACCAGGCGACCGAGATTATGGTGATGCGCGCGCAGTCCCAGATCGAAGACCTGATTGGGACTGTCGCAAGGGATGTCGTCATCGAGACCCAGACGCACATCGGCGCAGCCATAAAGGGACTGAGACCCGAGAGCGTCCCGGACCCGACCCCCCCCAAAACCTATGCCAGTGTAACTGCGACCGGACCCGGGCGCCGACCGGCGCTTCACTCGGTGGCGGTGACCTCAACGGACAGCCAAGAGACTGCCGATGAGGTACTCGCCAGGGTGAGGAAGGCGGTCGACGCCAGGAGTACTGGTCTAAAGGTTAGCAAGGCTAGGAAGGCCAAGGGCAGCACCGTCATCCTGGGCTGCGACACGGAGGTGGAGCGGGACAGGGTGACGGAGAAGATACAGAGCCGTGATGATGGGCTAGTGGTAGTGCCCATGAAAAATAAGGATCCACTCGTCGTCCTCAAGGACGTCTTTGTAGACAGTGACGACGACGAGATGGTGAGGGCCATTTACACCCAGAACGCCGAATTTTTCATGGGCCTACCACAGGAAGAGAAGGAAATAGCCATAAAATATAAAAGAAGAACTCGCAACCCTAAGACATCGCACGTGGTCTTGCAGGTGAAGCCTAGAATATGGCAGAGGATGACGGAGACTGGGATTCTGTACCTGGACCTGCAAAGGGTCAGAGTGGAGGACCAGTCTCCGCTCATCCAATGCACAAAGTGCCTTGGATTCGGCCATGGTCGCAAATTCTGCACTGAGAGTGCAGACAGGTGCAGCCACTGCGGAGGTTCGCACCTGCGTGGGGAATGCCCCAAATACACTGCAGACAGCGAACCGCAGTGCTGCAATTGTCTGCACTCTAGGTTAAAGAATACGGGTCATAACGCTTTTAGCGCAGATTGCCCAACCCGAATCAAATGGGATTACCTGGCACGACAGACCACGTCATACTTATGACTCAGCCACTCATTAGAACACACACACACTACACAGAAACACACACATTGATTTAATGAATATATAATAGCTATATATGAATATATCAAGACACACACACACAAACACTGGAACATGTACTCAAAGAAAGAAAACCCTGCACAAGAATTTCAATTAATATATATAATAAGTATATATATTCTATTGACAATTAAAGTAGAAACACGCATCAAAACAGAAAATACACTGACACATAAATTTCACTACAGACAAAAACAATAAAAAACTAAAAACACACTGAGTCATAAAAAACACGGTCGCAGCCTAAATACATCACAGGAAAACTAAACAGGAACATGTTGTATATATAGATACACACAGACAGATACAAAGAGAATAAGCAACTTAAATTGAGAAGGAATAGATAACGTTAAAAGATAAATAAATTAGAGGCAAATAAATATTAATATAAGTTAAGAAAAGTAGTAATATTACAAGAAATTTAAAATCGCAATAAAAGGAAGGAACTTAACAACCAGAATAGAAATAGACATACGCCATTATACAAAATTAATAAAAGTACTTTGGAAAGGCAAACAAATTAAAGAAACAATAACTTTTAGATGAAAATTAACAGTAACCTTAAATATAAAACACACCTCACTATAATAAAAAAATGGAAGCTCTAAAAAATGACGTATAAAAAGTGACGAAGGAGAGGCACTTGGTGCGAGAACAAAATATAAAAATAACGACATAAATGCAAGACACGGAATAACAAGGTCCTGTCGTACCTTTGGACGGGGAAAAGCGGCGAGGTCGTTAAGACCTCATTAGAAAAAAAAAAAAAAAAAAAAAAACCTAACCTAACCTAACCTAACCTAACCTAACCTAACCTAACCTAACCTTTTTTTTTTTTTTTTAACGTGTGGAAATCCCCTCGGACCGTCGCCCACGCCGGGGCTTGCGGCGGGGCGGTGTGTCGGACTCGAACCGACTAAAACCACACGGTGTGCCACTCTGCGCCTGAGGAGGGAGGAGTCCAGGAACTGCTGTTATTACGCCGTCCAGACCCCTCCCAGCGCTTGCCCGCACAGAAGCGGGCACCCTCTCCAACACCTCTCCTTTTAGGCGACGTACGGCACACTCGTAACGTCGCCTCCTCGCGGGCGGCCACTAGAGCGGATGGAAGGGAAAGCCCGTCCCGACCATCCGCGGCCACACTCAGGGCGGCATGAGGCGCAGGTGAGCGCGCCTCCGCTGCCCGGTTCGCCGGCGGCGGATCGGGTCCGAGTGGAGGTCGTCCTCCCGGGCCTTCTCCGCCTCCTCCTTCTGCGAGATGACATCTTCGCAGAAGGTTGCGACCGCGGTAAAACTGCTATCGCTACCGGCCATGGAGCGTATGACGGCCGGTAGCGAGAGATCTCCTCCGATGACTGCAGTGAGGGCCCGGCGCTGCGACGCCCATGCGGGGCAGATCGCCAGCGTATGCTGGGCCGAGTCTTCACTGCAGTCGCAGTGGTGGCAGGCGGGACTCAATTCCCTCCTAGCGACCGAGTGCAGGTACTTCCCGAAGCAACCGTGCCCGGAAAGTACCTGCGTCAGTCGGAAGGAAAGGGTCCCGTGCTGCCGCCCTGCCCACTCGAGGATGACCGGCTGGAGAGCCTCCACGGCGGCAAAGCCAGCGCGTGGAGTCTCCAGTCGGAAAGACCAACGAGCCATCGTGGCTCGACGGGCGGCTTCACGCCACTCGCGTACCTCTTCGGGCGGAGGGCGCATGCCTCTCTCCACCCGATATTCAGCCACCCGTCGATAAACTTCGGCGAGCACTTCCGCCTCCAAATCCCACGGGGGTGTCCCGGCCAATGCGCACGCTGCCTCGGTCGACACCGTGCGGTAACCACGTATCGCTCTGACCGCCAGCACCCTCTGAGGCCGCCAGAGGCGAGCCTTGTTCTGGGCGGTCAGAGCCGTGACCCACACCGGTGCGCCGTACAGCGCCATCGACCGGACAACCCCCGTGTACAGCTGTCTCGTTGCGACGCTGGCTCCACCCAAATTAGGCAAAAGTCGCCCAAGGGCGGAGGCAGCGTCGACCAGCTTGGGAGCAAGCTGTCGGAAGTGCTCGTCGAAGAGCCACCTACCGTCGAGGATCAGACCCAGATATTTCATCTGGGCCCGAACCGGTACGAGGACCGAGTTGACCTCTATGGAGGCGCCGGGGGGCGGACCACGACGGGGCCCATGAAATAACAGGGCCTCCGTCTTGTCCAGGGCCACCCGTAGGCCCAGCGCCTCGATGCGCCCGACCACCAAAGAAACACCCCTAGTGGCCAGGCGCGCCGCCTCTTGGAAGTTCGCCCCCCGAGCTGTGACCAATGTGTCATCGGCGTAACAAATTACGCCCAGCCCGGGGGGGAGACGACCTCGTAGGACCCAGTCGTATCCCACGTTCCACAAGAGTGGTCCAAGGACAGACCCCTGTGGAACGCCGCACGACATGGGTCGCCGTCTCAAGACGCCCTCTCGGTCCTCGTACACGACGGTACGCTCCTCCAAATAGTCTGCCACTAGCCGCCTCAGGTACTCTGGCACCCCGTGATACTGGAGTGCTTCCCCGATGCAGCTGAATGGCAGACTATTGAATGCGTTGGCGATGTCTAACGACACCGCCAACAGCACGCCGCCACAGCACACTGCCTCTTCGGTCACGGCCCTAAGGCGCATCACGGCATCGACCGTCGAACGCCCCTCTCGGAATCCGAACTGGGCGTCCGACAGGTCGGGCCCCACCTCACTGAGGTGCCGGACGATGCGGGCAGAGATTATCCTTTCGAACAACTTGCCCGCCTCGTCCAGCAACACGATGGGCCTATAGGCCGCGACCGAATCGGCAGGCCGTCCCGGCTTCTTCAGCAGGACCAGCTTCCCGCATTTCCAGCACTCAGGGAAGTGTCCGGACGCTAGACTAGCATCCAACACTTCCCTGAGGCGGTCCGACATATGGTCGAGGGCTCGGGCCATCACTCGGGCTGGTACCCCGTCCGGCCCGGGGGCGGTGTTCTTGGAACGAATCCGCAGAACAGCCGCCCCTACCTCCGATTCCCTCACGGGTGGAGCATCCTCCGCTGAACCCCCGTCGTCTCTGACCGAGTAGGCCATCGACGGGGGTGTGTGCTCTGCCCGCTGAGGGAAAAGGCCCTCGACCACTTCCTGCAGGAAGCTGGGCTGGAGAGTCTCGGTAAGGGGGGGGCCCGGCGTGCGGAGCTTTTGACGCACCGCACGATACGGGCGACCCCAGGGGTCACGATCGAGACTCTCCAGCATCTCCTTTCTCTTCGCGTCCTTGGCGCGGCAAATGGCCAGCTTCAGAGTTTTCCGCGCTTCGCGGTACTCCTCATGAAGCTGGTCATCCTCACCGTTTCCGCGGTGACGTCGCCGGCTGCGGGTGTAGGACCTCCGGGCACGGGTACAGGCCGCACGGAGGTCCGCCAACTCCTGGGACCACCAGTAGACCTCCTTCCGTGGAGGCCGACGACTCCGGATGCGGGGCATGGCCGTATCGCAAATCTGCGTAATCGCATTGCGAAAACGGCCAGCCCCAGCGTCCACGTCGACCTCCTCGGCCGAGGCCTGCGGAGACAGCCAAGAATGAATAATGGCTGCCTCCTCCAGCAGGTCCCTGTCGAGCTTGGCAACAGCCCACCGCGGAAAACGGGATGGATGCCGCGCCGTGTGACCCCTACTGGGGCCCTGGGACCGGGAGAGCTCAAATCGGATATACAAATGATCCGAGAGCGTCTCGACCTCTTCCAGGACACACCAGTTCCTTACTCGTGCGGCAACAACAGGGCTAGCGAACGAAAGGTCCACTATCGACCCGCCCTGCTGTCGCACGCACGTGTTGGTGGAGCCTCTGTTCAGCAAACAGAGGCCCACCGAAGCCGCCCACTCCACTACGGCTTCGCCCTTGGCGTCCGTCCCGGGGGACCCCCACGCAATGGACTTTGCGTTGAAGTCCCCCAGCACGAGGACGTGCCCAGACGCTAGTCGCCGTATCGAGGTCTCCAAGGTGTTGAGGAAGACCTCGAAGTCACTCAGACTCCGGTTGGGGGAGAAGTATACACCGTAAACGGTGACCCCCCCCCAATCGGCGGCAACATATCCAGTACCCTTGTCTCTTAGCGACAAGGGCGGGGAATGAGCCGCCGTGGAGCTGACGACTGCCACGGAGCCGTCCCGGTCACCCATCCAGTTTGGACGGGGAGGAACGTAATAGGGCTCCGCGACTACGGCAACACCTATTGACCACTGCGCCATGGTTTGCAGGAATAAATCCTGCGCCGCGGCACAGTGGTTCAGGTTCGTCTGGACCAGGAGGCTGGAGACTTGATCCATTAATGGATCGTCTCTACAGCCTCCTCCATGGGCGTCGGCGTCGACGCACGAGCGACGTCGGAGGTAGCCTGGGTCGACTGGCTAACCCCCGACGCTTGCCGAGAAGCACGGGAATGCTTGCAGCCTCCCTGCCCCATCTGGTGATTGGCGGGCTTATTACCCGCCGCACATATGGGGCAGTGAGGGGCAGCAGAACATTCTGCCGCCTTGTGCCCCGGTCGACCGCAGCGGAAACAAAGACCGCTGCAGTCAAAACAGTTGGCGCACTTGGCGCGTGTGTGTCCCGCCGACAGGCATTTAAAACACCTCATCGGCCTCGCCGCCAGGACCGTTATCCTGGCGCTCACGAAGCCGACGAGGAGCCTGCCAGCATCACCCAGCACTTTGGCTGCCGCTACTGGGCAGCTGAGCCACACCGCACCAAGGCCCCCTGGACCGGGGCGGATGGTGCCGACCTTAATGTTGTCAGCGCTGCAGCTCGTCTTCTCCTGCACTGCAGCGCGGACATCCTCGGCCGTGACGGAATCGTCCAGGCCCGAGATGCGCAACTCCGCGCACTTCGTTGGCCTGGCGATCCTTACACCATCCGTTTCCGCAAACATATCCCGCAACTTCTCGGCAAACGCGTCTGCCGACTTTGCGCCTTCAGCCCCGGGGAACTCGAGGACTCGAGCTCCCGTCTGGGCGAGGCGCAACCTGACACCGGTCGTCCCGAATGAGGCGAGACTAGCCCGAGCCCTCTTAAAGAGGGCCGCGTAGGATAGCCCGCCTTCAGCAGCCTCCGGCGACACGGTCACCACTACCGCCGCGGTTTTCGGCGGCTGCAGTTTCCGCGGCTTCTTCGCGGTGGCACTTGCCACCGGTGGCGACTGCGGGGTAGGGGCTGCCTTTTCAGCAGCCTTCCTAGCCCGCCTTCGGGACTTCTTGGACCCCCCAACTTCCTGCCAAGCCTCATTGGAGGGGGCAGCTGTTGAGGGGCCAGGAACCGGCGTTGGAGTGGGGAGCGGAGGGAACTCCGCTCCAGCTCTTGCCGTCGTCTTGGTATTAGGCCCCGGCTTCGGGGCAGCCGTCTTGGCCTTAGCCTCCTGTCGCTTGTGGGCAGCCGCAGGAGCAGGCTTTGACGTCGCCGCGGCGGCGTAGGTCACTCGACCCCCCACCACAGGAAGCGGGGTCGGCGCCGAAGCGACCGTCTTTCGCTGGGCTCCAAGCGGCGGCCGAACGACAGGGGCCGGAGGCAGCCTCGCCTCGAGACCGGCCAGACGCCCGTCCACCAGATTCCCCACTGCGATGAGGATCTGTTGGACGAGGTCCTCCGATACCCCAGGGACAGTGGGGGCCGGCTGCGACGCAGACTGGGTTGGCCGTGGCGTAGACGGGACCGGCCGGGACGCAGGCGGGGCCGACCGCGACGCTGACGGGGCCGTCCGCGACGCTGACGGGGCCGTCCGCGACGCAGACGGGGCCTGGGCCGAGGCCTCGCACTCAGGACGCTCCGCCCGAAATTGGGCGAACTGAGCGCTAAGCTCAGTCACCTGCCCCGTCAAGCGGTCGTTGGCCGCCCGTAGGCGAGCCACGTCCCCTATCAGGGCCTGCACGACTCCACCCAGTGTGGAGGAGGAGTCCTTAAGGGCCCTTACAAAAGAGCCCTTAAGGTTCACCGACTTGGTGGCCACCTTGTTAATTATGGCCACCGCGGCCTGCGCCCTCTCCTGGAGGGAGGCCGGTGTTTGGGGCACTGAATCCCCATCCACCGGCTCCCCGATCTTTAGCAGGAGACCGGAGATCTCCTCCTCCGCCTGAGTCTCGCCGTCCGCCCTGACTCGCCTGTATGATTCCGCCTTACAAAAGGCGGAACCAGACGGGGCCGACACCGGGGTTCGCGAGCGTCCCCTCTGGCTGCTCGCTATTTTGGGCGGCAACATGTGTTGTGCGTCGCTCTCCTCGTCGTTGGAGCGTACGCGTTTGCGGCTGTCGCTTAGCTCCAAGTCCATAGCCTCCAGTGCCTCAGCATTGGAGCTATCACCCACGCCATCCGACGAGTGGGTGGACCTGGAACGCGCACGCTCCGATGTTCTTCGGCTCCCAGCAGTCCGACTGACTACTGGGAGCCCCGCCGATCCAGGCGTCCCGGACGCAGACTCCTCCTCGGTAGAAGAGTCGTCCGCCCTCCGGAACTGCCCCTTGGCGTTCCTCCTTCCCTTCACTTTTCTCTCCCTCTCTCTCTCTAGTCCGGTGTGCTTGCCTTTGGTCGTTGTTGGTGTATCGGTCGTATCATTATTATTTAATTTATCAGTACCCATAAAATTCCCACGAGTATGGGGGAAATAAAAGGTCCGTCCGGGCGGTGCCCCCTGCACCCGGATAAGCCTAAATACTGTGGAGGTCGGCCGGTATCCACAGGTTTTAACGACTTGGCTGTCGGGTGTTATAGACTATCCTTGTCATGGGCCGGCCAATTAAGGCAAGCCCTCCGGCCAACAGGTTCTCAGCATACCCTCCTGGAGCCACCAGTCAGGTCGTTGCTGAGCCCCTGTTGGTTACGGAATGCGACAGGGTGGCTAGCCCTGCCCCACCGACGGTTGTCAGCCCCTGAATTAACAGTGGGCTGACCCGCCCCAGGTTCCTCTCGAACCTACTCGCACTCCAATACGCCCTCTGCTAGATTAGAGGGACGCTTGGAGTGCCCTCCGCGGCAGTCTGCAATCAGACTCCGTCGCGTATCCCATTTAGTCTGGGGTCTCCTTCTGGACCTATCCGGCATGAGTGGCTCTACCGGCATAGCCCCAGAGATCATCGACCCACGCAAGCCCCACCACGACGACAACGTAGGGATACATTGGGGGGAACCTAACCTAACCTAACCTAACCTAACCTAACCTAACCTTTTTTTTTTTTTTTTTTTTTTTTTTTTTTAACGTGTGGAAATCCCCTCGGACCGTCACCCCACCGGGGCTTGCGGCGGGGCGGTGTGTCGGACTCGAACCGACTAAAACCACACGGTGTGCCACTCTGCGCCTGTGAAGGGAGGAATCCGGGAACTGCAGTTATTAACACGTCCGGACCCCTCCCAGCGCCTGCCCGCACAGAAGCGGGCACCGTCACCTGATGGACTCTCTAATTAGGCGACGTACGGCACACGCGTACGTCGCCCCCTCGCGGGTGGCCACTGGAGCGGATGGAGGGGAAAGCCCGTCCCGACCATCCGCGGCCACACTCAGGGCGGCATGAGGCGCTGATAGGCGCGCCTCCGCCGCCCAGTTCGCCGGCGGCGGATTGGGTCCGAGTGGACATCGTCCTCCCGGGCCTTCTCCGCCACCTCCTTCTGCGAGATTACATCTTCGCAGAAGGTTGCGACCGCGGTGAAACTGCTATCGCTACCGGCCATGGAGCGTATGACGGCCGGTAGCGAGAGATCTCCTCCGATGACTGCAGTGAGGGCCCGGCGCTGCGACGCCCATGCGGGGCAGATCGCCAGCGTATGCTGGGCCGAGTCCTCACTGCAGTCGCAGTGGTGGCAGGCGGGACTCAGTTCCCTCCTGGCGACCGAGTGCAGGTACTTCCCGAAGCAACCGTGCCCGGAAAGGACCTGCGTCAGTCGGAAGGAAAGGGTCCCGTGCTGCCGCCCTGCCCACTCGAGGATGACCGGCTGGAGAGCCTCCACGGCGGCAAAGCCAGCGCGTGGAGTCTCCAGCCGGAACGACCATCTAGCCATAGTGGCTCGACGGGCGGCTTCACGCCACTCGCGTACCTCTTCGGGCGGAGGGCGATAGCCATACTCCGCCCGATATTCAGCCACCCGTCGATAAACTTCGGCGAGCACTTCCGCCTCCAAATCCCACGGGGGTGTTCCGGCCAAGGCGCACGCCGCCTCGGTCGACACCGTGCGGTATCCGCGTATGGC
The DNA here is from genome assembly GCA_949125395.1 of Diaphora mendica. Taxonomy (NCBI): domain Eukaryota; kingdom Metazoa; phylum Arthropoda; class Insecta; order Lepidoptera; family Erebidae; genus Diaphora; species Diaphora mendica. The sequence goes on from OX421317.1 coordinate 44,904, forward strand.
TCTGACCGCCAATACCCTCTGAGGCCGCCAGAGGCGAGCCTTATTTAGGGCAGTCAGAGCCGCCACCCACACCGGTGCGCCATACAGCGCCATCGACCGGACAACCCCCGTGTATAGGAGTCTTGTTGCGACGCTGGCTCCACCCAAATTGGGCAAGAGTCGCCCAAGGGCGGAGGCAGCGTCGACCAGCCTGGGACCAAGCTGTCGGAAGTGCTCGTCGAAGAGCCACCTACCGTCGAGAATCAGGCCCAGATACCTCATCTGAGCCCGAACCGGTACGAGGACCGAGTTGACCTCTATGGAGGCGCCGGCGGGTGGACCACGACGGGGCCCATGGAACAAAAGGGCCTCCGTCTTATCCAGGGCCACCCGTAAGCCCAGCGCCTCGATGCGCCCGACCACCAGAGAAACACCCCTGGTGGCCAGGCACGCCGCCTCTTGGTAGTTCGCCCCCCGGGCTGTGACCAACGTGTCATCGGCGTAACAAATTACGCCCAGCCCGGGGGGGAGACGACCTCGCAGGACCCAATCGTACCCCACGTTCCACAGGAGTGGTCCAAGGACAGACCCCTGCGGAACGCCGCACGACATGGGTCGCCGTTTCAAGACGCCCTCTCGGTCCTCGTACACGACGGTACGCTCCTCTAAATAGTCTGCCACTAGCCGCCTCAGGTACTCTGGCACCCCGTGGTAGTGGAGTGCTTCCCTGATGCAGCTAAATGGCAGACTATTGAAGGCGTTGGCGATGTCCAACGACACCGCCAACACCACGCCGCCACAACTCACTGCCTCTTCGGTCACGGCCCTGAGGCGCATCACGGCATCGACCGTCGAACGCCCCTCTCGGAATCCGAATTGGGCATCCGACAGGTCGGGCCCCACCTCACAAAGGTGCCGGACGATGCGGGCAGAGAGTATCCTCTCAAAAAGTTTACCCGCCTCGTCCAGCAACACGATGGGCCTATAGGCCGCGACCGAATCGGCAGGCCGTCCCGGCTTCCTCAACAGGACCAGCTTCCCGCATTTCCAGCACTCAGGGAAGCGTCCGGACGCTATGCTAGCGTCCAACACCTCCCTGAGGCGGTCCGACATATGGTCGAGGGCTCGGGCCATCACTCGGGCTGGTATCCCGTCCGGCCCGGGGGCGGTGTTCTTGGAACGGATCCGAAGAACAGCCGCCCCAACCTCCGATTCCCTAACGGGCGGCACATCGTCCTCTCTACCCCCGTCGTCTCCGACCGCGTAGGCCATCGACGGGGGTGTGTGCTCCGCCCGCTCAGGGAAAAGGCCCTCGACCACTTCCTGCAGGAAGCTGGGCTGGAGAGTCTCGGTAAGGGGGGGGCCCGACGTGCGGAGCTTCTGACGCACCGCACGGTATGGGCGACCCCAGGGGTCACGGTCGAGACCCTCCAGCATCTCCTTTCTCTTTTCCTCTTTGGCGCGGCAAATGGCCAGCTTCAGAGTCCTCCGCGCCTCGCGGTACTCCTCATGAAGCTGGTCCCTGCCACCGTCTCCACGGTGACGTCGCCTGCTGCGGGTGTAGGACCTCCGGGCACGAGTACAAGCCGCACGGAGGTCCGCCAACTCCTGGGACCACCAGTAGACCTCCTTCCGCGGAGGCCGACGACCTTGGACGCGGGGCATGGCCGTATCGCAAATCTGCGTAATCGCATCGCGAAAACGGCCAGCCCCCACGTTAACGCCGACCTCCTCGGTCGGGGCCTGCGGAGACAGCCAAGAATGAATAATGGCCGCCTCCTCTAGTAGGTCCCTGTCCAGCTTGGCAACAGCCCACCGCGGAAAGCGGGAAGGATGCCGCGCCGTGTGACCCCTACTGGGGCCCTGGGACCGGGAGAGCTCCAATCGGATATAAAGATGATCCGAGAGCGTCTCAACCTCTTCCAGGACACACCAGTTCCTTACTCGTGCGGCAACAGCAGGGGTAGCGAACGAAAGGTCCACTATCGACCCCCCTTGCTGTCGCACGCACGTGTTTGTGGAGCCTCTGTTCAGCAAACAGAGGCCCACCGAAGCCGCCCACTCCTCAACGGCTTCGCCCTTGGCGTCCGTCCCGGGGGACCCCCACGCAATGGATTTTGCGTTGAAGTCCCCCAGCACGAGGACGTGCCCAGACGCTAATCGCCGCATCGAGGTCTCCAAGCTGTTAAGGAAGACCTCGAAGTCGCTCAAACTCCGGTTGGGGGAGAAGTAAACACCGTAAACGGTGACCCCCCCCCACTCGGCGGCAACATATCCAGAGCCCTTGTCTCTAAGCGACAAGGGCGGGGAATGAGCCGCCGCGGAACCGACGACTGCCACGGAGCCGTCCCAGTCACCCAACCAGTTTGGACGGGTAGGAACGAAGTAGGGCTCCGCGACTACGGCAACACCGATCGACCACTGCGCCATGGTTTGCAGGAAGAGATCCTGCGCCGCGGCACAGTGGTTTAGGTTCGTCTGGACAAGGAGGTTGGAGACGTGATCCATTAAGGGATCGTCTCTACAACCTCCTCCATGGGCGACGATGAAGACGCACGAATGACATCGGAGGCAGCCTGGGTCGATTGGCTAGCCCCCGATGTCTGCTGAGAAGCGCGGGATGGCTTACAGCCTCCCTGCCCCATCTGGTGATTGGCGGGCTTGTCGTCCGCCGCACAAATAGGGCAGTGAGGGGCGGCAGAGCATTCTGCCGCCTTGTGCCCCGGTCGACCGCAGCGGAAACAGAGACCGCTGCAGTCGAAGCAGTTCCCGCACTTGACGCGTGTGTGCCCCGATGCTAGGCATTTATAGCATCTCATCGGTCTTGCCGCCAGGACTGTTACCCTGGCACTCACAAAACCGATGAGAAGCCTGCCGGCGTCGCCCAAAACTTTGGCCGACGCCACGGGGCAACTCACCCACACTGCGCCAAGCCCTCCCGGACCGGGGCGGATGGCGCCAACTCTGACGCTCTCCGCGTTGCAACCCGTCTTTGCGCGGATTGCAACGCGAACGTCTTCGGTCGTCACCGAATCGTCCAGGCCCGAGATGCGCAACTCAGCGCATTTCGTAGGCCTGGCGATCTTGACACCATCCGTGTCCGAAAATACACCCCGCAGCTTCTCAGCAAACGTGTCCGCAGTCTTGGCGCCTTCAGCCCCAGGGAACTCGAGGATTCGAGCTCCCGTTTGGGCAAGGCGCAGTCGAACCCCTGCCGTCGCGAAGTCGCCGGCGAGACAGTCCCGGGCCGTCTTAAAGACGGCCGCGTAGGACAGTCCCCCACTGGCCGCCTCCGGTGACACCGTGACCACTACAGCCGCGGTCTTAGGCGGCTGCAACTTCCGCGGCTTCTTTGGGGTGGCCCTTGCCACCGATGACGACTGCGGGCCAGAGGCCGCCTTTTGGGCAGCCTTCTTGGCCCGCTTCTTGGCCTTCTTCGACTTCTTTGACCCCCCGACTACCTGCCAATCCTCATTGGAGGGGGCAGATGTGGAGGGGCCAGGCAGGGGTGTTGGAGTGGGGAGCGGAGCAATCTCCGCTCCAGTCGCTGCCACCGTATTGGGCCTTGGCTGCGGCGCAGCCGTCTTGGCCGGCGCCTTCGCCCGCTGCTGCGTCTTGCGCGTGGCTGCAGTGCCCGCAACCGACGTCGCCGCCGCGTACGTCACGCGACCCCCCACCACGGGAAGAGGGGTGGGTGCCGACGCGACCTTTGATTTTGGCGCCGCAAGCGGTGGCCGAATAATAGGGGCCGGCGGTAGTCTTGCCTCCAGACCCGCAATCCGCCCGTCCACGAGGTTTCCCATCGCGTGCAGCATGTACTGCAGCATCTGCTGCAGGACATCTTCGGACACCCCAGGGACGGTAGGTGCCGGCTGCGACGTAGACGGAGCTGGCTGGGACGTGGACGGGCGCGGCTGCGACGTAGACGGGGCCGGCTGGGACACAGACGGGGCCGGGCGCGACGCAGACGGGGCCAGCCGCGACGCAGATGGGGCCGACTGGGACGCAGACAGGGCCGGCTGGGACGTAGACGGAGCCGGCCGGGACGCAGACGGGGCCGGCCGGGACGCAGATGGGGCCGGCTGGGACGTAGACTGGGCCGGGTCCTCTCGCCCAGGGCGCTCCGCCTGGAATTGGGCGAACTGGGAGCTCAGCTCTGCCATCTGCCCCGTCAGGCGATCGTTTGCCGATTGGAGGCGAGACACGTCCCCGATTAGGGTCTCTATGACCCCCGCCACTGCGGAAGAGGAGTCCTTAAGGGCCCTGACAAAGGGACCCTTAAGATTGACGGACTTGGTGGCCACCTTGCGGATGATTGCCACCGCCGCTTCCGCTCTCTCCTGCAGGGAGCATGGTGTACTGGGCACTGAGTCCCCATCCACCGGCTCACCGATCTTCAGCAGGAGACCGCTGATCTCCTCTTCCGCCTGCAGTTCTCCGTCCGCCCGAGCCCGCCTATACGATTCCGCCTTACAGAAGACGGAACCTGACGGGGCTGACACCGGGGTTCGCGAGCGCCCCCTATGGCTGCTGGCGACCTTAGGCGGAGGCAACATCTCCTGAGAGATGTCGCTCTCGCAGCCCTGGGGGCGTCCGCGCTTCCGACCGTCTGCCTCCACGTCCATCGGTTCCGGTGCATCCGTCTTCGCACCGGAACTACCACCCGGGACATCCACGGCGGACTTGGAACGCGTGCGTTCCGATTGTCTTCGGCTCCCAGCAGTCGGATTGACTTCTGGGAGCCCCACCGCTGCAGGCGTTACAGCCGCAGCAATCTCCTCATTGGAGGAGTGGGCGTCCGCCTTGCGGAACTGCCCTCGGCTGTTCCTCGATGGGCGCGACACTGCCCCACTTCTTTTTTCCGCGTCCTTCGCGTTTATTTCGGTGCCGGATTTGACGCTCGGCGACGGGCGTGTAAGACATTGGGTGCCCCCCCCATAATACGATTGGGGGCTGCCGGAGCCGACTGGCTCCGGGAGGGATTCCCCAGACGCGTCGCGTCTAGGACCCTCCTGGGTAGGTTTATTCCTATCATTGTCCATTGTCATTAGTTTTTGAAGTTTAATGTCCTCCGACAGAGGACGCCCTTGGCACTGGACTCCCTCCAGCGATTCAGCTCATTGCCAGGCGTCAGAGCGTGAGCTTGGGGTATTTTTTATAGAGGTTTACGTCCTCGTGGCTTCGAAGAGCCACCGGTCCTGTCCGTTCAGGATTACGGCTGGGCCGGACGGGGTCTGCACCAGACCGGATCCGTCCGCCCCCTGTCCCTCTCGGAACTACTGGCACTCTAATACGCCCTCTGCTAGAGCAGAGGGACGTTTAGAGTGCCCCACACGGCAGTCTGTGAAGACTCCGTCTCGTATCCCATTTAGTCTGGAGTCTCCTTCTGGGCCTATCCGGCATGAGTGGCTCTACCGGCATAGCCCCAGAAATCATCGACCCACGCAAGCCCCACCACGACGACAACGTAGGGATACATTGGGGGGAACCTTTTTTTTTTTTTTTTTTTTTTACGTGTGGAAATCCCCTCGGACCGTCGCCCACGCCGGGGCTTGCGGCGGGGCGGTGTGTCGGACTCGAACCGACTAAAACCACACGGTGTGCCACTCTGCGCCTGAGGAGGGAGGAGTCCGGGAACTGCTGTTATTACGACATCCAGACCCCTCCCAGCGCTTGCCCGCACAGAAGCGGGCACCCTCTTCGAAGACCTCTCATTTTAGGCAACGTACGGCACACACGTAACGTCGCCTCCTCGCGGGCGGCCACTAGAGCGGATGGAAGGGAAAGCCCGTCCCGACCATCCGCGGCCACACTCAGGGCGGCATGAGGCGCAGGTGAGCGCGCCTCCGCTGCCCGGTTCGCCGGCGGCGGATTGGGTCCGAGTGGAGGTCGTCCTCCCGGGCCTTCTCCGCCGCCTCCTTCTGCGAGATGACTTCTTCGCAGAAGGTTGCGACCGCGGTAAAACTGCTGTCGCTACCGGCCATGGAGCGTATGACGGCCGGTAGCGAGAGATCTCCTCCGATGACTGCAGTGAGGGCCCGGCGCTGCGACGCCCATGCGGGGCAGATCGCCAGCGTATGCTGGGCCGAGTCTTCACTGCAGTCGCAGTGGTGGCAGACGGGACTCAGTTCCCTCCTAGCGACCGAGTGCAGGTACTTTCCGAAGCAACCGTGCCCGGATAGTACCTGCGTCAGTCGGAAGGAAAGGGTCCCGTGCTGCCGCCCTGCCCACTCGAGGATGACCGGCTGGAGAGCCTCCACGGCGGCAAAGCCAGCGCGTGGAGTCTCCAGTCGGAAAGACCACCGAGCCATCGTGGCTCGACGGGCGGCTTCACGCCACTCGCGTACCTCTTCCGGCGGAGGGCGAAAGCCACTCTCCGCACGGAATTCAGCCACCCGTCGATAAACTTCGGCGAGCACTTCCGCCTCCAAATCCCACGGGGGTGTCCCGGCCAATGCGCACGCTGCCTCGGTCGACACCGTGCGGTAACCACGTATCGCTCTGACCGCCAGTACCCTCTGAGGCCGCCAGAGGCGAGCCTTGTTCTGGGCGGTCAGAGCCGTGACCCACACCGGTGCGCCGTACAGCGCCATCGACCGGACAACCCCCGTGTACAGCTGTCTCGTTGCGACGCTGGCTCCACCCAAATTAGGCAAAAGTCGCCCAAGGGCGGAGGCAGCGTCGACCAGCTTGGGAGCAAGCTGTCGGAAGTGCTCGTCGAAGAGCCACCTACCGTCGAGGATCAGACCCAGATATTTCATCTGGGCCCGAACCGGTACGAGGACCGAGTTGACCTCTATGGAGGCGCCGGGGGGCGGACCACGACGGGGCCCATGACATTGGGGGGAACCTAACCTAACCTAACCTAACCTAACCTAACCTAACCTTTTTTTTTTTTTTTTTTTTTTTTTTTTTTTTTTTTTTTAACTCTGGGGGTGAAACCTAACCTAACCTAACCTAACCTGGGGCGCGGCGTCGGGTAACCTCCACGTTGGCTTACGCGTTTCTTCCCCCTTTGGACTCCGGTCCTGGGGAGCAGAAGCGTGGAGGCTGGTGCGCCCTGGACAGGCGGTCGGGATACTCTGACTCTCAGGAGCTCTGTATGCTGGCCGTCTGACCAATAACCCGACAGCCCTTTTCAGGGCTTGACCCCATTGCACGAGGGCGTCGCGGGGTGGGATCCGCAGCAGCCCTTTTCAGGGCTCGGCGGGATCGAGGGGCGGGTCGGCCCACTGTTTACTCAGGGGCTGACAGGCACTAGTGCCACCGTCGGTGAGAGAGGCCTAGCCACCCTCTCGCGTTCCGTAACCAACAGGGGCTCAACAGTGACCTGACTGGTGGCTCCAGGAGGGTATGCTGAGAACCTGTTGGCCGGAGGGCTTGCCTTAACTGGCCGGCCCGCGTCAAGGAAAAGACTCTAAAACCCGACAGCAAAGTCGTAAAAAGCAGACCTCTCGCCGTAGGCTGTGGCTCCGGCTATGGCCGGCGGCGATGAGTGTCGGGCTGCCGTCGCCTCACGGCTGATGGCGGCCACGAGGAGGGGCTCTGCTGGGGCGGGAGTGGGCTGGGCTCGCTCTTTCGCCCCGCGGGCCACGGGGACGCCGGCGGGCGGAGTTCGCACGCGTCCCGGGGAGGGATGCCGGTGGGCGAAGTCCGCACGCGTCCCTGGGTGAGAGTGGCCACGGGCGGTGGGTCGGGGGATCTGCCGCCCCATGCTAATGTGGCGGAATGCGCCCTTCTGTGTTTCCGGGGTGCATTCAGGAGGAGAGCCCGACAACAAAGGGCGTCCCTAGCCGAGTCGCGGTGAGCAAACTATCCCGTGGCTCGGATTAGGTGAAGGAGGAACACCGTGGTGGTTTAGTGGGTAGTCTGGCTTCTCTTTGAGGTCAGGAGTCCCACACGAAGCGAACCCCCTGCCCCCGCGGGAGGCGAGCGAAGTGCGTAAATGCATTCCACCACGTAAAAAAAAAAAAAAAAAAAAAAAAACCTAACCTAACCTGGGGCGCGGCGTCGGGTAACCTCCACGTTGGCTTACGCGTTTCTTCCCCCTTTGGACTCCGGTCCTGGGGAGCAGAAGCGTGGAGGCTGGTGCGCCCTGGACAGGCGGTCAGGATACTCTGACTCTCAGGAGCTCTGTATGCTGGCCGTCTGACCAATAACCCGACAGCCCTTTTCAGGGCTTGACCTCATTGCACGAGGGGGTCGCGGGGTGGGATCCGCAGCAGCCCTTTTCAGGGCTCGGCGGGATCGAGGGGCGGGTCGGCCCACTGTTAACTCAGGGGCTGACAGGCACTAGTGCCACCGTCGGTGGGAGAGGCTTCGCCACCCTCTCGCGTTCCGTAACCAACAGGGGCTCAACTATGACCTGACTGGTGGCTCCAGGAGGGTAGCTGAGAACCTGTTGGCCGGAGGGCTTGCCTTAACTGGCCGGCCCGTGTCAAGGAAAAGACTCTAAAACCCGACAGCAAAGTCGTAAAAAGCAGACCTCTCGCCGTAGGCTGTGGCTCCGGCTATGGCCAGCGGCGATGAGTGTCGGGCTGCCGTCGCCTCGCGGCTGATGGCGGCCAAGAGGAGGGGCTCTGCTGGGGCGGGAGTGGGCTGGGCTCGCTCTTTCGCCCCGCGGGCCACGGGGACGCCGGCGGGCGGAGTTCGAACGCGTCCCGGGGAGGGATGCCGGCGGGCGAAGTTCGCACGCGTCCCTGGGTGAGAATGGCCACGGGCGGTGGGTCGGGGGATCTGCCGCCCCATGCTAATGTGGCGGAATGCGCCCTTCTGTGTTTCCGGGGTGCATTCAGGAGAAGAGCCCGACAACAAAGGGCGTCCCTAGCCGAGTCGCGGTGAGCAAACTATCCCGTGGCTCGGATTAGGTGAAGGAGGAACACCGTGGTGGTTTAGTGGGTAGTCTGGCTTCTCTTTGAGGTCAGGAGTCCCACACGAAGCGAACCCCCTGCCCCCGCGGGAGGCGAGCTAAGTGCGTAAATGCATTCCACCACGTAAAAAAAAAAAAAACCTAACCTAACCTGGGGCGCGGGGGGCGCGGCGTCGGGTAACCTCCACGTTGGCTTACGCGTTTCTTCCCCCTTTGGACTCCGGTCCTGGGAAGCGGAAGCTTGGAGGCTGGTGCGCCCTGGACAGGCGGTCAGTATACTCTGACTCTCAGGAGCTCTGTATGCTGGCCGTCTGACCAATAACCCGACAGCCCTTTTCAGGGCTAGCGTACCCCATTGCACGAGGGGGTCGCGGGGTGGGATCCGCAGCAGCCCTTTTCAGGGCTCGGCGGGATCGAGGGGCGGGTCGGCCCACTGTTAACTCAGGGGCTGACAGGCACTAGTGCCACCGTCGGCGAGAGAGGCCTAGCCACCCTCTCGCGTTCCGTAACCAACAGGGGCTCAACAGTGACCTGACTGGTGGCTCCAGGAGGGTATGCTGAAAACCTGTTGGCCGGAGGGCTTGCCTTAACTGGCCGGCCCGCGTCAAGGAAAAGACTCTAAAACCCGACAGCAAAGTCGTAAAAAGCAGACCTCTCGCCGTAGGCTGTGGCTCCGGCTATGGCCGGCGGCGATGAGTGTCGGGCTGCCGTCGCCTCACGGCTGATGGCGGCCAAGAGGGGGGGCTCTGCTGGGGCGGGAGTGGGCTGGGCTCGCTCTTTCGCCCCGCGGGCCACGGGGACGCCGGCGGGCGGAGTTCGCACGCGTCCCGGGGAGGGATGCCGGTGGGCGAAGTCCGCACGCGTCCCTGGGTGAGAGTGGCCACGGGCGGTGGATCGGGGGATCTGCCGCCCCATGCTAATGTGGCGGAATGCGCCCCTCTGTGTTTCTGGGGTGCATTCATGAGGTGTGCCCAACAACAAAGGGCGTCCCTAGCCGAGTCGCGGTGAGCAAACTATCCCGTGGCTCGGATTAGGTGAAGGAGGAACACCGTGGTGGTTTAGTGGGTAGTCTGGCTTCTCTTTGAGGTCAGGAGTCCCACACGAAGCGAACCCCCTGCCCCCGCGGGAGGCGAGCGAAGTGCGTAAATGCATTCCACCACGTAAAAAAAAAAAAAAAAAAAAAAAAAAAAACCTGGGGCGCGGCGTCGGGTAACCTCCACGTTGGCTTACGCGTTTCTTCCCCCTTTGGACTCCGGTCCTGGGGAGCAGAAGCGTGGAGGCTGGTGCGCCCTGGACAGGCGGTCAGGATACTCTGACTCTCAGGAGCTCTGTATGCTGGCCGTCTGACCAATAACCCGACAGCCCTTTTCAGGGCTTGACCTCATTGCACGAGGGGGTCGCGGGGTGGGATCCGCAGCAGCCCTTTTCAGGGCTCGGCGGGATCGAGGGGCGGGTCGGCCCACTGTTGACTCAGGGGCTGACAGGCACTAGTGCCACCGTCGGTGAGAGAGGCCTAGCCACCCTCTCGCGTTCCGTAACCAACAGGGGCTCAACTGTGACCTGACTGGTGGCTCCAGGAGGGTATGCTGAGAACCTGTTGGCCGGAGGGCTTGCCTTAACTGGCCGGCCCGCGTCAAGGAAAAGACTCTAAAACCCGACAGCAAAGTCGTAAAAAGCAGACCTCTCGCCGTAGGCTGTGGCTTCGGCTATGGCCGGCGGCGATGAGTGTCGGGCTGCCGTCGCCTCACGGCTGATGGCGGCCAAGAGGAGGGGCTCTGCTGGGGCGGGAGTGGGCTGGGCTCGCTCTTTCGCCCCGCGGGCCACGGGGACGCCGGCGGGCGGAGTTCGCACGCGTCCCGGGGAGGGATGCCGGCGGGCGAAGTTCGCACGCGTCCCTGGGTGAGAGTGGCCACGGGCGGTGGGTCGGGGGATCTGCCGCCCCATGCTAATGTGGCGGAATGCGCCCTTCTGTGTTTCCGGGGTGCATTCAGGAGAAGAGCCCGACAACAAAGGGCGTCCCTAGCCGAGTCGCGGTGAGCAAACTATCCCGTGGCTCGGATTAGGTGAAGGAGGAACACCGTGGTGGTTTAGTGGGTAGTCTGGCTTCTCTTTGAGGTCAGGAGTCCCACACGAAGCGAACCCCCTGCCCCCGCGGGAGGCGAGCGAAGTGCGTAAATGCATTCCACCACGTAAAAAAAAAAAAAAAAAAAAAAAAAACCTAACCTAACCTAACCTAACCTTTTTTTTTTTTTTTTTTACGTGTGGAAATCCCCTCGGACCGTCGCCCACGCCGGGGCTTGCGGCGGGGCGGTGTGTCGGACTCGAACCGACTAAAACCACACGGTGTGCCACTCTGCGCCTGTAAAGGGAGGAGTCCGGGAACTGCTGTTATTACGCCGTCCAGACCCCTCCCAGCGCTTGCCCGCACAGAAGCGGGCACCCTCTCCATAACCTCTCCTTTTAGGCGACGTACGGCACACGCGTAACGTCGCCTCCTCGCGGGTGGCCACTAGAGCGGATGGAAGGGAAAGCCCGTCCCGACCATCCGCGGCCACACTCAGGGCGGCATGAGGCGCAGGTGAGCGCGCCTCCGCTGCCCGGTTCGCCGGCGGCGGATCGGGTCCGAGTGGAGGTCGTCCTCCCGGGCCTTCTCCGCCACCTCCTTCTGCGAGATTACATCTTCGCAGAAGGTTGCGACCGCGGTAAAACTGCTGTCGCTACCGGCCATGGAGCGTATGACGGCCGGTAGCGAGAGATCTCCTCCGATGACTGCAGTGAGGGCCCGGCGTTGCGACGCCCAAGCGGGGCAAATCGCCAGCGTGTGCTGAGCCGAGTCTTCACTGCAGTCGCAGTGGTGGCAGGCGGGACTCAATTCCCTCCTAGCGACCGAGTGCAGGTACTTTCCGAAGCAACCGTGCCCGGAGATTACCTGCGTCAGTCGGAAGGAAAGGGTCCCGTGCTGCCGCCCTGCCCACTCGAGGATGACCGGCTGGAGAGCCTCCACGGCGGCAAAGCCAGCGCGTGGAGTCTCCAGTCGGAAAGACCAGCGAGCCATCGTGGCTCGACGGGCGGCTTCACGCCACTCGCGTACCTCTTCGGGCGGAGGGCGGATGCCTCTCTCCGCCCGGTATTCAGCCACCCGTCGATAAACTTCGGCGAGCACTTCCGCCTCCAAATCCCACGGGGGTGTCCCGGCCAACGCACACGCTGCCTCGGTCGACACCGTGCGGTAACCACGTATCGCTCTGACCGCCAGTACCCTCTGAGGCCGCCAGAGGCGCGCCTTGTTTTGGGCGGTCAGAGCCGTGACCCACACCGGTGCGCCGTACAGCGCCATCGACCGGACCACCCCCGTGTAGAGGAGTCGCGTTGCGACGCTGGCTCCACCCAAATTGGGCAATAGTCGCCCAAGGGCAGAGGCAGCGTCGACCAGCTTCGGACCAAGCTGTCGGAAGTGCTCGTCGAAGAGCCACCTACCGTCGAGGATCAGACCCAGATACTTCATCTGGGCCCGAACCGGTACGAGGACCGAGTTGACCTCTATGGAGACGCCGGGGGGCGGACCACGACGAGGCCCATGAAATAACAGGGCCTCCGTCTTGTCCAGGGCCACCCGAAGGCCCAGCGCCTCGATGCGCCCGACCACCAGAGAAACACCCGTGGTGGCCAGGCGCGCCGCCTCGTGGAAGTTCACCCCCCGGGCTGTGACCAATGTGTCATCGGCGTAACAAATTACGCCCAGCCCGGGGGGGAGACGACCTCGTAGGACCCAGTCGTATCCCACGTTCCACAGGAGTGGTCCAAGGACAGACCCCTGTGGAACGCCGCACGACATGGGTCGCCGTCTCAAGACGCCCTCTCGGTCCTCGTACACGACGGTACGCTCCTCCAAATAGTCTGCCACTAGCCGCCTCAGGTACTCTGGCACCCCGTGGTACTGGAGTGCTTCCCCGATGCAGCTGAATGGCAGACTATTGAATGCGTTGGCGATGTCTAAAGACACCGCCAACAGCACGCCGCCACAGCACACTGCCTCTTCGGTCACGGCCCTAAGGCGCATCACGGCATCGACCGTCGAACGCCCCTCTCGGAATCCGAACTGGGCATCCGACAGGTCGGGCCCCACCTCGCAGAGGTGCCGGACGATGCGGGCAGAGATTATCCTTTCGAACAACTTGCCCGCCTCGTCCAGCAACACGATGGGCCTATAGGCCGCGACCGAATCAGCAGGCCGTCCCGGCTTCTTCAGTAGGACCAGCTTCCCGCTTTTCCAGCACTCAGGGAAGTGTCCGGACGCCAGGCTAGCGTCCAACACTCCCCTGAGGCGGTCCGACATATGGTCGCCGTCTCAAGACGCCCTCTCGGTCCTCGTACACGACGGTACGCTCCTCCAAATAGTCTGCCACTAGCCGCCTCAGGTACTCTGGCACCCCGTGGTACTTGGCCATGGAGCGTATGACGGCCGGTAGCGAGAGATCTCCTCCGATGACTGCAGTGAGGGCCCGGCGCTGCGACGCCCATGCAGGGCAGATCGCCAGCGTATGCTGGGCCGAGTCCTCACTGCAGTCGCAGTGGTGGCAGGCGGGACTCAATTCCCTCCTAGCGACCGAGTGCAGGTACTTCCCGAAGCAACCGTGCCCGGAAAGGACCTGCGTCAGTCGGAAGGAAAGGGTCCCGTGCTGCCGCCCTGCCCACTCGAGGATGACCGGCTGGAGAGCCTCCACGGCGGCAAAGCCAGCACGTGGAGTCTCCAGCCGGAACGACCATCTAGCCATAGTGGCTCGACGGGCGGCTTCACGCCACTCGCGTACCTCTTCGGGCGGAGGGCGATAGCCATACTCCGCCCGATATTCAGCCACCCGTCGATAAACTTCGGCGAGCACTTCCGCCTCCAAATCCCACGGGGGTGTTCCGGCCAAGGCGCATGCCGCCTCGGTCGACACCGTGCGGTATCCGCGTATGGCTCTGACTGCCAATACCCTCTGAGGCCGCCAGAGGCGAGCCTTATTTAGGGCAGTCAGAGCCGCCACCCACACCGGTGCGCCATACAGCGCCATCGACCGGACAACCCCCGTGTATAGGAGTCTCGTTGCGACGCTGGCTCCACCCAAATTGGGCAAAAGTCGCCCAAGGGCGGAGGCAGCGCCGACCAGCTTCGGACCAAGCTGTCGGAAGTGCTCGTCGAAGAGCCACCTACCGTCGAGGATCAGGCCCAGATACCTCATCTGGGCCCGAACCGGTACGAGGACCGAGTTGACCACTATGGAGGCGCCGGGGGGTGGACCACGACGGGGCCCATGAAATAATAGGGCCTCCGTCTTGTCCAGGGCCACCCGTAAGCCCAGCGCCTCGATGCGCCCGACCACCAGAGAAACACCCCAGGTGGCCAGGCGCGCCGCCTCTTGACATTGGGGGGAACCTAACCTAACCTTTTTTTTTTTTTTTTTTTTTTTTTAACGTGTGGAAATCCCCTCGGACCGTCACCCCACCGGGGCTTGCGGCGGGGCGGTGTGTCGGACTCGAACCGACTAAAACCACACGGTGTGCCACTCTGCGCCTGTGAAGGGAGGAATCCGGGAACTGCAGTTATTAACACGTCCGGACCCCTCCCAGCGCCTGCCCGCACAGAAGCGGGCACCGTCACCTGATGGACTCTCTAATTAGGCGACGTACGGCACACGCGTACGTCGCCCCCTCGCGGGTGGCCACTGGAGCGGATGGAGGGGAAAGCCCGTCCCGACCATCCGCGGCCACACTCAGGGCGGCATGAGGCGCTGATAGGCGCGCCTCCGCCGCCCAGTTCGCCGGCGGCGGATTGGGTCCGAGTGGACATCGTCCTCCCGGGCCTTCTCCGCCACCTCCTTCTGCGAGATTACATCTTCGCAGAAGGTTGCGACCGCGGTGAAACTGCTATCGCTACCGGCCATGGAGCGTATGACGGCCGGTAGCGAGAGATCTCCTCCGATGACTGCAGTGAGGGCCCGGCGCTGCGACGCCCATGCGGGGCAGATCGCCAGCGTATGCTGGGCCGAGTCCTCACTGCAGTCGCAGTGGTGGCAGGCGGGACTCAGTTCCCTCCTGGCGACCGAGTGCAGGTACTTCCCGAAGCAACCGTGCCCGGAAAGGACCTGCGTCAGTCGGAAGGAAAGGGTCCCGTGCTGCCGCCCTGCCCACTCGAGGATGACCGGCTGGAGAGCCTCCACGGCGGCAAAGCCAGCGCGTGGAGTCTCCAGCCGGAACGACCATCTAGCCATAGTGGCTCGACGGGCGGCTTCACGCCACTCGCGTACCTCTTCGGGCGGAGGGCGATAGCCATACTCCGCCCGATATTCAGCCACCCGTCGATAAACTTCGGCGAGCACTTCCGCCTCCAAATCCCACGGGGGTGTTCCGGCCAAGGCGCACGCCGCCTCGGTCGACACCGTGCGGTATCCGCGTATGGCTCTGACCGCCAATACCCTCTGAGGCCGCCAGAGGCGAGCCTTATTTAGGGCAGTCAGAGCCGCCACCCACACCGGTGCGCCATACAGCGCCATCGACCGGACAACCCCCGTGTATAGGAGTCTTGTTGCGACGCTGGCTCCACCCAAATTGGGCAAGAGTCGCCCAAGGGCGGAGGCAGCGTCGACCAGCCTGGGACCAAGCTGTCGGAAGTGCTCGTCGAAGAGCCACCTACCGTCGAGAATCAGGCCCAGATACCTCATCTGAGCCCGAACCGGTACGAGGACCGAGTTGACCTCTATGGAGGCGCCGGCGGGTGGACCACGACGGGGCCCATGGAACAAAAGGGCCTCCGTCTTATCCAGGGCCACCCGTAAGCCCAGCGCCTCGATGCGCCCGACCACCAGAGAAACACCCCTGGTGGCCAGGCACGCCGCCTCTTGGTAGTTCGCCCCCCGGGCTGTGACCAACGTGTCATCGGCGTAACAAATTACGCCCAGCCCGGGGGGGAGACGACCTCGCAGGACCCAATCGTACCCCACGTTCCACAGGAGTGGTCCAAGGACAGACCCCTGCGGAACGCCGCACGACATGGGTCGCCGTTTCAAGACGCCCTCTCGGTCCTCGTACACGACGGTACGCTCCTCTAAATAGTCTGCCACTAGCCGCCTCAGGTACTCTGGCACCCCGTGGTAGTGGAGTGCTTCCCTGATGCAACCTAACCTAACCTAACCTTTTTTTTTTTTTTTTTTTTTTTTTTTTTTTTTTTTTTTTTTTTTTTTTTTTTTTTTTTTACGTGTGGAAATCCCCTCGGACCGTCACCCGCGCCGGGGCTTGCGGCGGGGCGGTGTGTCGGACTCGAACCGACTAAAACCACACGGTGTGCCACTCTGCGCCTGAGGAGGGAGGAGTCCGGGAACTGCTGTTATTACGCCGTCCAGACCCCTCCCAGCGCTTGCCCGCACAGAAGCGGGCACCCTCTCCAAAAACCTCTCCATTTAGGCGACGTACGGCACACACGTAACGTCGCCTCCTCGCGGGCGGCCACTAAAGCGGATGGAAGGGAAAGCCCGTCCCGACCATCCGCGGCCACACTCAGGGCGGCATGAGGCGCAGGTGAGCGCGCCTCCGCTGCCCGGTTCGCCGGCGACGGATTGGGTCCGAGTGGAGGTCGTCCTCCCGGGCCTTCTCCGCCACCTCCTTCTCCTGGCCGGGTCGTGTTTGGGGTCTCTGAGACGAGGCTGACGAGGCCTATCTGACTAGAAAGTCGAATCGACTCTACATAGAGTCAATATTTAAATTAACTATAAATCTGTCAAAATTGACAACTAGAGCGAAATTCTAGCTCTATTGTGTTGTAAAAATAACTATCTATATATTTCTATTGGCCATTATTATTGATTATTATTATTAACTACTACTATTGATTATTATTGAAATTTTATTAATTATTGAATTCATACTAATTGTTGTCCGTTAATTGAATTTATTTACTTATACTTATACAATTTATAACATGAATGCCGCTCGAGCACCTGGTGGTTCCAGCCCTGAGAGGGCTGCGGACGCTGGTCAGCCTGGGGCAACGGTGGCTCAGGCTAGGACGACGAAGAGTGACCGAGGAGAGAGGGCAAGACCGGTCAGAACTTCGAAGTCCACTAAGTCGGCGTCGGGGGGCCTCAGAAAGGCCACCACGATCAAGAACGCCCAGACGACGGCAAGACGTAACGTCACAGATATTGCCCGGGGGCTGCAGGAGGGGTTAGAGCAGGACCTGACAGATCGGACTCAGACTTTGTCGGAGTCCTCCGGGGACGGCTTGGCCCAGCAAGCGGAAGGCACCCCCTATATGAGCGCGGAATCCCTTAGTCCCAAGCGGAGCACTGGCAGACTGGAGTTCTGGTCTGTAACGAACTCCCCGCAGGAATTAGACCCCCCGAGAATGGAAAACCTGGAGGGCCCGGGAGGGAGTGAGCTGGAGGCTGGGGCCGGATGTGGATCGGAGCTTGAGCGGCTAGTGGCGGTCGGCGGTAGCGACACCGACGAGGCACTCTCTGACTTGGAGAGCCTCAAGAGTTGGAGGAGTGGGAGGGCGAGTATGCTGCCACCCATTGGTAGGGTCGTTGGTGTGGCTATGGATCTGGCAACCGTTAGGGCCAATAAGCTGCTGCAGGATGGGAAGGAAGCCCTGGAAAAGGCGGGTAACATGTGCAGGGACTGCAAGGCCGAGGCAATGGAATGCCTGCAGGCCCTTTATGAGACCGTCCTTGGCGTTGCGGACTCCCGGGGCAGACACCGCGTGGCGTTAGAAGAAGAACGTGCGCGAGCGGCTAGGGAGCTAGTGCGCGTGGAGAGGGCGCACTCAAGGAGGCTCGCAGAGATAAGCGGTCAGACCGCGGAAAAGGTGTCAGAGACTCAGCAGCTGATAACGGGGTTGCGCGGGCTCGTGGAGGGGATCCAGGGCTGGCTCAACTTCGAAATGGACGCTCCGATAAAAACCATTAGCAGCATCCACTTGGAGCTGCAGAGGGTCGCGGCCGGACGCTCATCAAAACCGACGCAGGAGAGCGCGAGCAGGGACACCTCACGAGTGGAACCGGGGCCAGTTCAGGGTCCGGAACTGCTCTTGCTGGGGGAAAAAATAGAGATCCTGACCGACCGTTTCCGTTCCCTGCAGGTAGACGTGGACAGGTGGCGCCTGGAGGTAGCCGAAGTTACGAGAGGCCGCATGGGCGTGGACTCTGTTCCGGTTGAGACGGCGGCACCAGAGGGAGCGTGCACCCGAGAAGTTATGGAAGGGCTGAACCAACAGCTCGGACAGCTGAGGGAGGCGGTGGGCCGGAACGCTGAACTCCTGGAGAGGACCCGCGATGCTCGGCCACCCGCTCCTAGGGACACCCATGGACAGGGAGAGAGGATGGCGAACTTGCTCCGGACGGTCAGGGAGGAGATCGCCGAGGTCAAGGACCTCCTATTGGTGAGACCGGAGGCGCCAGGCGTCGGAGCGGGCCTAGGGGCGGAGTTGGCGCACACTGAGGCGCGAGAGACTCTTGAGAGCACCCTGAAACCGCTGGAGTCCAGGCTCGAGAGTATGATGAGCAAAGCGATAAACACTTACGCCGCAGCACTGAAGAGCGCTCCGCACCAGATAGAGCGAGCGACTGATTCCCGCAGAGGGGTGCCGGTACTACCCGGAGGCCCGAAAACGGCCACATATGGACTCATCGTGGAGTCAATAAATCCACAACACTCCCACGGTGACGTCATCGACACCCTGAAGCAAAACGTAGACGTGGTGTCTCTGGGAGTGGGAGTCAGAGGCCTGAGGAGAATAAGGAGGGGCAGAGTTGTAGCAGATTGCGCAACGCTGGAGGACAGGCGAACGCTTAGAAATGCAATAAGGGAGTCAAACACGGGACTCTCTTCTCAGGAGGCCCCGAAGAGGAAGCCGCAGATTCGGCTAATTGGAGTGGCCAACCACCTCACCGACGAGAAAATCGGAGTGGCACTTATGAGCCAGAACAGCGACCTCCTTGCAAGCGTTCCGGAGCAACATAGGAGCTCCAAAGTGGTACGCAGGGTGAAGGGAAGGACAGGAGAAAGGAGCAACATCATAGTGGAAGTCAGCCCGCAGGTCTGGAAAGCTCTGCAAGGCGAAAAGGTGCGCATCGGGTTCCAGATGGTACCAGTTCTGGACCAGTCACCGGTGATGCAGTGCTACCGGTGTCTGGGGTTCGGTCACCGAGCCACCAACTGCCAGAGCAGGGATCCGACCTGTGGGTACTGCTCCGAGGGTCACGACACCCGGACGTGTGCCAGACGTGGCCTTGCGCCCAGATGTGCGAATTGCGGCGAGGGATCTGGCCACCCCGCTTACTCTAGCGAATGCCCGGAATGGCAAAAATGGGATCGGATAGCACGAGCCGCGGTTAGCTATTGTTAAGGGCGCCCTAGGAACCCAAAACCGGACCTTTAAGATAGTGCAGGCGAACCTGGGCAGGGGATTCGCGGCCACGAAGGACCTGCTGAGGGTGGCATTGGAAGAGGGAGTATCCCTCTTGCTGCTGCAGGAGCCCTACGTTGGTGCCACTGGGAGACTGGATATTGCGGGGGCTCGAGTCATACAGGGCGAAGCGGGAGAGCAACCGACCAAAGCTGCGATCGTGGTTATCGATGATCGCCTCCGGACGTCCTCGGATCCGGATTGTGCGACCCACAACATAGTGGGAGCCAGGGTCTCTATGGGAGGCCTTGAGGTGGCGGTCCTGAGCGTTTACTTGGAGGGAGACTCGGACTTGGATGAAGACCTTTCCAAGCTGAGTCGGATCAGGGCTGCTCTACGGGCCGACCACTGCCTGGTAGCCGGAGATGTTAACGCCAAAAGCCCGTGGTGGGGCTGCGACATCGAGGACAGAAGGGGAGTGCTGGTTGCTGAATTCATGGCGCAGGAGTCCCTGCAAGTCATTAACGAGGGCACGACGCCGACGTTCTCCGTGTTCAGGCAGGGACGCCACTACACCAGCGTCGTCGATGTAACGATGGCATCGGAGCGCCTTGCACCGAGAATGGTCGGCTGGAAGGTGGACCCGGATATGTCGGACCTCTCGGATCATCGCCCGATCTCCTTTGGAGTGGCGATGGGCGACGGGCCTATGGTGCCCCCGAGGCCGACGACGAGGCGCTATAACACCTTAAAGGCAAATTGGGAGCTCTTTGACGACGAACTGGCGGCGGACATAGGGAAGCGCGGTCTGAC
The DNA here is from genome assembly GCA_949125395.1 of Diaphora mendica. Lineage (NCBI taxonomy): Eukaryota > Metazoa > Arthropoda > Insecta > Lepidoptera > Erebidae > Diaphora > Diaphora mendica. Next base: position 64,949 of record OX421317.1, read on the forward strand.
TGCGGAGCGGCTGGCGGCGGTCTCGACGGCGGATGAACTGGAGAGTCTGGTAGTGCAGATCACCGACTCCGTGGAGGCGGCATGTGTGGCGGCGATCCCCCCGGTATCGACCAGAGGGAGGCGAGCGAAGGCTCACTGGTGGACCGCGGAGCTCGGAGAAATGAGGAGGGCCGCAAACAGACTCAGAAACAGAATCGGAAACGCGAACCCCGAGCGGCGGCAGTCTGCTGTCGACCAATATCTGGCAGCCAAGAGAGACTACAAGGAGGCCATCCAGGAAGCCATAACCCGGAGCTGGAGGGAGTTCTGTGGTAGACAGGAGAAGGAGTCAGTGTGGGACGGAATTTATAGGGTTATCCGCAGATGCGGGGAGGCAAGGCAGGATGAGCTCTTGAGGGATCCTGCGGCGAGAGGCCCCACACTGACTCCCCTGGCCTCGGCACAGCTCTTGGCCGATACATTTTACCCGCTGGACCGAGAAGATGAGGATAGCACTGAACAGCGGGCACGGAGGATGGAGGTGGTGCGAAGAGTGGCTCTCTTGAAAGGAAACCCCTCAAGCCCAGTGGAGTTTACTGAGACGGAGGTCTGGACTGTCCTGAGCAGCATGAGCCCGAGGAAAGCTCCTGGTGGGGACGGCCTAACTTCCGACATCTGCTCGAGAGCCGTACAGCGAAACTCGGCCCTGATCCTCGCGGTATTTAACTCTTGCCTGAGGCTGGGGCATTTTCCGCGGCTCTGGAAGGGAGCCGTTATACGGATCATTCCGAAGCCCGGAAAGGAGACCTACGCGGAACCAAAATCCTACAGGCCAATCGGCCTGCTACCGGTCATGGGGAAAATTTTGGAAAAGCTATTCGCTACAAGGCTGTTGTGGGAACTGGGGGATCAATCCGAGCTGAGCCCAAGGCAGTTCGGCTTTATGCCGCAGCGAAGCACGGAGGATGCTTTATACGAAGCGGTAAGCAGAATCCGAGACCTCAGGGAGAGGAAACAACTTGTCGCTGTCATATCCCTGGATATCGAGGGCGCCTTTGATAACGCGTGGTGGCCCGGAGTGATGGGAGAGCTAATCAGCAAAAACACCGAGCCCGCAATCCTGAGGCTGCTGTCCAGCTACCTCAGCGAAAGAGAGGTCACCGTGCAGTATGCTGGATGCGCAGTCACAGTTGCCACGAATAAGGGTTGCATACAGGGATCCACGTGTGGACCACTGCTGTGGAATGTGCAGCTCGACCCGCTTCTTAGGGCTGCCGAAGGACTGAGTGCCCATGTACAAGCCTTCGCCGACGACATTTTGGTCGTCGCATCCGGGAATACCACGGAGGAGCTGCGACAAAGCGCCCAGGAAGCGCTCGATGCCATAATGGACTGGGGGAGACGCTACAAAATGAAGTTTGCAGCCCACAAAACACAGGCCATCTTCACCACAAAACGGCTAAAGGCCACTCCACCTGGCCTGACATTGGACGGAATCTCCATTAACTTCAAGGAGTCCCTAAGAGTCCTGGGGCTAACTGTAGATCGCCAGCTCCTATTCAGGGAGCATTTGGCGGATGTACACCGCAAAGCAGTTGCAATGTACAAGAAGGTTGCAAGGGCGGCCTCGGCGGGATGGGGACTCAACTCCAATGTACTCAGATTGATATATCAGACGGTATCCCGTGGCTCGGATTAGGTGAAGGAGGAACACCGTGGTGGTTTAGTGGGTAGTCTGGCTTCTCTTTGAGGTCAGGAGTCCCACACGAAGCGAACCCCCTGCCCCCGCGGGAGGCGAGCGAAGTGCGTAAATGCATTCCACCACGTAAAAAAAAAAAAAAAAAAAAAAAAAAAAAACCTAACCTAACCTGGGGCGCGGCGTCGGGTAACCTCCACGTTGGCTTACGCGTTTCTTCCCCCTTTGGACTCCGGTCCTGGGGAGCAGAAGCGTGGAGGCTGGTGCGCCCTGGACAGGCGGTCGGGATACTCTGACTCTCAGGAGCTCTGTATGCTGGCCGTCTGACCAATAACCCGACAGCCCTTTTCAGGGCTTGACCTCATTGCACGAGGGGGTCGCGGGGTGGGATCCGCAGCAGCCCTTTTCAGGGCTCGGCGGGATCGAGGGGCGGGTCAGCCCACTGTTAACTCAGGGGCTGACAGGCACTAGTGCCACCGTCGGCGAGAGAGGCCTAGCCACCCTCTCGCGTTCCGTAACCAACAGGGGCTCAACAGTGACCTGACTGGTGGCTCCAGGAGGGTATGCTGAAAACCTGTTGGCCGGAGGGCTTGCCTTAACTGGCCGGCCCGCGTCAAGGAAAAGACTCTAAAACCCGACAGCAAAGTCGTAAAAAGCAGACCTCTCGCCGTAGGCTGTGGCTCCGGCTATGGCCGGCGGCGATGAGTGTCGGGCTGCCGTCGCCTCACGGCTGATGGCGGCCAAGAGGAGGGGCTCTGCTGGGGCGGGAGTGGGCTGGGCTCGCTCTTTCGCCCCGCGGGCCACGGGGACGCCAGCGGGCGGAGTTCGAACGCGTCCCGGGGAGGGATGCCGGCGGGCGAAGTTCGCACGCGTCCCTGGGTGAGAATGGCCACGGGCGGTGGGTCGGGGGATCTGCCGCCCCATGCTAATGTGGCGGAATGCGCCCTTCTGTGTTTCCGGGGTGCATTCAGGAGAAGAGCCCGACAACAAAGGGCGTCCCTAGCCGAGTCGCGGTGAGCAAACTATCCCGTGGCTCGGATTAGGTGAAGGAGGAACACCGTGGTGGTTTAGTGGGTAGTCTGGCTTCTCTTTGAGGTCAGGAGTCCCACACGAAGCGAACCCCCTGCCCCCGCGGGAGGCGAGCGAAGTGCGTAAATGCATTCCACCACGTAAAAAAAAAAAAAAAAAAAAAACCTAACCTAACCTAACCTAACCTTTTTTTTTTTTTTTTTTTTTTAACGTGTGGAAATCCCCTCGGACCGTCACCCGCGCCGGGGCTTGCGGCGGGGCGGTGTGTCGGACTCGAACCGACTAAAACCACACGGTGTGCCACTCTGCGCCTGAGGAGGGAGGAGTCCGGGAACTGCTGTTATTACGCCATCCAGACCCCTCCCAGCGCTTGCCCGCACAGAAGCGGGCACCCTCTGATGTTTACCTCTCATTTTTAGGCAACGTACGGCACACACGTAACGTCGCCTCCTCGCGGGCGGCCACTAGAGCGGATGGAAGGGAAAGCCCGTCCCGACCATCCGCGGCCACACTCAGGGCGGCATGAGGCGCAGGTGAGCGCGCCTCCGCTGCCCGGTTCGCCGGCGACGGATTGGGTCCGAGTGGAGGTCGTCCTCCCGGGCCTTCTCCGCCGCCTCCTTCTGCGAGATTACATCTTCGCAGAAGGTTGCGACCGCGGTAAAACTGCTGTCGCTACCGGCCATGGAGCGTATGACGGCCGGTAGCGAGAGATCTCCTCCGATGACTGCAGTGAGGGCCCGGCGCTGCGACGCCCATGCGGGGCAGATCGCCAGCGTATGCTGGGCCGAGTCTTCACTGCAGTCGCAGTGGTGGCAGGCGGGACTCAATTCCCTCCTAGCGACCGAGTGCAGGTACTTCCCGAAGCAACCGTGCCCGGAAAGTACCTGCGTCAGTCGGAAGGAAAGGGTCCCGTGCTGCCGCCCTGCCCACTCGAGGATGACCGGCTGGAGAGCTTCCACGGCGGCAAAGCCAGCGCGCGGAGTCTCCAGTCGGAAAGACCAACGAGCCATCGTGGCTCGACGGGCGGCTTCACGCCACTCGCGTACCTCTTCCGGCGGAGGGCGAAAGCCACTCTCCGCACGGAATTCAGCCACCCGTCGATAAACTTCGGCGAGCACCTCCGCCTCCAAATCCCACGGGGGTGTCCCGGCCAATGCGCACGCTGCCTCGGTCGACACCGTGCGGTAACCACGTATCGCTCTGACCGCCAGTACCCTCTGAGGCCGCCAGAGGCGAGCCTTGTTCTGGGCGGTCAGAGCCGTGACCCACACCGGTGCGCCGTACAGCGCCATCGACCGGACAACCCCCGTGTACAGCTGTCTCGTTGCGACGCTGGCTCCACCCAAATTAGGCAAAAGTCGCCCAAGGGCGGAGGCAGCGTCGACCAGCTTGGGAGCAAGCTGTCGGAAGTGCTCGTCGAAGAGCCACCTACCGTCGAGGATCAGACCCAGATATTTCATCTGGGCCCGAACCGGTACGAGGACCGAGTTGACCTCTATGGAGGCGCCGGGGGGCGGACCACGACGGGGCCCATGAAACAGTAGGGCCTCCGTCTTGTCCAGGGCCACCCGTAGGCCCAGCGCCTCGATGCGCCCGACCACCAGAGAAACACCCCTGGTGGCCAGGCGGGCCGCCTCTTGGAAGTTCGCCCCCCGGGCTGACCAATGTGTCATCGGCGTAACAAATTACGCCCAGCCCGGGGGGGAGACGACCTCGTAAGACCCAGTCGTATCCCACGTTCCACAGGAGTGGTCCAAGGACAGACCCCTGCGGAACGCCGCACGACATGGGTCGCCGTCTCAAGACGCCCTCTCGGTCCTCGTACACGACGGTACGCTCCTCCAAATAGTCTGCCACTAGCCGCCTCAGGTACTCTGGCACCCCGTGGTACTGGAGTGCTTCCCCGATGCAGCTGAATGGCAGACTATTGAATGCGTTGGCGATGTCTAAAGACACCGCCAACAGCACGCCGCCACAGCACACTGCCTCTTCGGTCACGGCCCTAAGGCGCATCACGGCATCGACCGTCGAACGCCCCTCTCGGAATCCGAACTGGGCGTCCGACAGGTCGGGCCCCACCTCGCAGAGTTGCCGGACGATGCGGGCAGAGATTATCCTTTCGAACAACTTGCCCGCCTCGTCCAGCAACACGATGGGCCTATAGGCCGAGACCGAATCGGCAGGCCGTCCCGGCTTCTTCAACAGGACCAGCTTCCCGCATTTCCAGCACTCAGGGAAGTGTCCGGACGCTAGGCTAGCATCCAACACCCCCCTGAGGCGGTCCGACATATGGTCAAGGGCTCGGGCCATCACTCGGGCTGGTACCCCGTCCGGCCCGGGGGCGGTGTTCTTTGAACGAATTCGCAGAACAGCCGCCCCTACCTCCGATTCCCTCACGGGTGGAGCATCCTCCTCTCTACCCCCGTCGTCTCTGACCGAGTAGGCCATCGACGGGGGTGTGTGCTCTGCCCGCTGAGGGAAAAGGCCCTCGACCACTTCCTGCAGGAAGCTGGGCTGGAGAGTCTCGGTAAGGGGGGGGCCCGCCGTGCGGAGCTTTTGACGCACCGCACGATACGGGCGACCCCAGGGGTCACGATCGAGACTCTCCAGCATCTCCTTTCTCTTTGCGTCCTTGGCGCGGCAAATGGCCAGCTTCAGAGTTTTCCGCGCTTCGCGGTACTCCTCATGAAGCTGGTCATCCTCACCGTTTCCGCGGTGACGTCGCCGGCTACGGGTGTAGGACCTCCGGGCACGGGTACAGGCCGCACGGAGGTCCGCCAGCTCCTGGGACCACCAGTAGACCTCTTTCCGTGGAGGCCGACGACTCCGGATGCGGGGCATGGCCGTATCGCAAATCTGCGTAATCGCATCGCGAAAACGGCCAGCCCCCACGTCCACGTCGACCTCCTCGGTCGAGGCCTGCGGAGACAGCCAAGAATGAATAATGGCTGCCTCCTCCAGCAGGTCCCTGTCGAGCTTGGCGACAGCCCACCGCGGAAAGCGGGATGATTGCCGCACCGTGTGACCCCTACTGGGGCCCTGGGACCGGGAGAGCTCAAATCGGATATACAAATGATCCGAGAGCGTCTCGACCTCTTCCAGGACACACCAGTTCCTTACTCGTGCGGCAACAGCAGGGGTAGCGAACGAAAGGTCCACTATCGACCCGCCCTGCTGTCGCACGCACGTGTTGGTGGAGCCTCTGTTCAGCAAACAGAGGCCCACCGAAGCCGCCCACTCCACTACGGCTTCGCCCTTGGCGTCCGTCCCGGGGGACCCCCACGCAATGGACTTTGCGTTGAAGTCTCCCAGCACGAGGACGTGCCCAGACGCTAGTCGCCGTATCGAGGTCTCCAAGGTGTTGAGGAAGACCTCGAAGTCACTCAGACTCCGGTTGGGGGAGAAGTATACACCGTAAACGGTGACCCCCCCCCAATCGGCGGCAACATATCCAGTACCCTTGTCTCTTAGCGACAAGGGCGGGGAATGAGCCGCCGTGGAGCTGACGACTGCCACGGAGCCGTCCCGGTCACCCATCCAGTTTGGACGGGGAGGAACGTAATAGGGCTCCGCGACTACGGCAACACCTATCGACCACTGCGCCATGGTTTGCAGGAATAAATCCTGCGCCGCGGCACAGTGGTTCAGGTTCGTCTGGACCAGGAGGCTGGAGACTTGATCCATTAGTGGATCGTCTCTACAGCCTCCTCCATGGGCGTCGGCGTAGACGCACTAGTTACGCCGGAGGCAGCCTGGGTCGATTGGCTTACCCCCGACGCTTGCCGAGAAGCATGAGAAGGCCTGCAGCCTCCCTGCCCCATCTGATGATTGGCGGGCTTATTAGCCGCCGCACAGACGGGGCAGTGAGGGGCGGCAGAACATTCTGCCGCCTTGTGCCCCTGTTGACCACAGCGGAAACAAAGTCCGCTGCAGTCAAAGCAGCTACTGCACTTGGTGCGTGTGTGGCCCGCCGACAGGCATTTAAAACACCTCATCGGCCTCGCCGCCAGGACTGTTATCCTGGCGCTCACGAAGCCGACGAGGAGCCTGCCAGCATCGCCCAGCACTTTGGCTGCCGCTACTGGGCAGCTGAGCCACACAGCACCAAGCCCTCCCGGTCCGGGGCGGATGGTGCCGACCCTGATGTGTTCCGCGCTGCAGTTCGTCCTCTCCTGAACTGCATCGCGGACATCCTCAGCCGTCACGGAATCGTCCAGGCCCGAAATACGCAATTCCGCGCATTTCGTAGGCCTGGCGATCCTAACACCATCCGCTTCCGCGAACATGCCTCTCAACTTCTCGGCAAATGCGTCTGCCGACTTTGCGCCTTCAGCCCCCGGGAACTCGAGAACTCGAGCTCCCGTCTGGGCAAGGCGCAATCTCACACCTGTAGTCCCGAAGGAGGCGAGACTAGCCCGTGCCCTTTTGAAAAGGGCCGCGTAGGATAGCCCGCCTTCAGCCGCCTCCGGCGACACGGTCACCACTACCGCCGCGGTTTTGGGCGGCTGCAGCTTCCGCGGCTTCTTCTTCGCGGTGGCACTTGCCACCGGTGGCGACTGCGGGGTAGAGGCCGCTTTTTCAGCAGCCTTCCTAGCCCGCCTTCGGGACTTTTTAGACCCCCCAACTTCCTGCCAACCCTCATTAGAGGAGGCAGAGGTAGAGGGTCCAGGTGCCGTCGTTGGAGTGGGGAGCAGAGGGGGCTCCGCTCCAGCTCTTGGCGTCGTCTTAGACGGCTGCCCAGGCTTCGTGGCAGGCGTCTTGGCCTTAGGCCCCTGTCGTGGCTTTTGGGCCGCCGCAGGAGCCGGGGCCGACGTCGCCGCGGCGTAGGTCACTCGACCCCCTACCACGGGAAGTGGAGTCGGGGCCGACGTGACCGTTTTACGCTGTGCCCCAAGCGGCGGCCGAACGACAGGGGCCGGAGGCAGCCGCGCCTCGAGGCCGGCCAGACGCCCGTCCACCAGATTCCCCACTGCGATGAGGATCTGTTGGACGAGGTCCTCCGATACCCCAGGGACGGTGGGGGCCAGCTGTGACGGAGACGGGGCCGGCCGCAACGCTGACGGGGCCGTCCGCGACGTTGACGGGGCCACCCGCGACGCCGACGGGGCCGCCCGCGACGCTGACGAGGCCGCCCGCGACGCAGACGGGGCCGGGGCCGAGGCCTCGCGCTCAGGACGCTCCGCCCGAAATTGGGCAAACTGAGCGCTCAGCTCAGCCACCTGCCCCGTCAAGCGGTCGTTGGCCGCCTGGAGTCGAGCCACGTCCCCTATCAGAGACTGGACGACTCCCCCCAGCGTGGAGGAGGAGTCCTTAAGGGCCCTTACAAAGGAGCCCTTAAGGTTTACCGACTTGGTGGCCACCTTGTTAATGATGGCCACCGCCGCCTGCGCCCTCTCCTGCAGAGAGGCCGGTGTTTGGGGCACTAAGTCCCCATCCACCGGTTCCCCAATCTGCAGCAGGAGACCGGAGATCTCCTCCTCCGCCTGAGTCTCGCCGTCCGCCCTGACTCGCCTATACGATTCCGCCTTAGAAAAGGCGGAACCGGACGCGCTCGAGACTGGGGTTCTCGACCTCCCTCTATGACTGCTCGCCATTTTTGGCGGCAGCATTTCCTGGGTGTCGCTCCCCCCATCGGTGGAACGCACGCGTTTGCGGCTATCGCTCGCGTCCAAGTCCATGGACTCCAATGCATCAGCATTGGAGCTACCACCCGCGACATCCAACGAGTGGCTGGACCTGGAACGCGTACGTTCCGATGTTCTTCGGCTCCTAGCAGTCGGATTGACTACTAGGAGCCCCGCCGATATAGGCGCCCCGGACGCAGGCTCCTCCTCCGTAGAGGAGTCGTCTGCCCTCCGGAACTGCCCCTTGGCGTTCCTCCTTCCCTTCCTTCTTCCTTCTTTCTCATTTCCAGTGTCAGTTGCCTTGGTCGTTGTTTGTTTATCGATCGTAATTTTATTAGTTTCATTCAATTTCAAATCCATGTGATTCCCACGAGTATGGGGGAAATAAAAGGTCCGTCCGGGCGGTGCCCCCTGCACCCGGATAAGCCTAAATACTGTGGAGGTCGGCCGGTATCCACAGGTTTTAACGACTTGGCTGTCGGGTGTTATAGACTATCCTTGTCATGGGCCGGCCAATTAAGGCAAGCCCTCCGGCCAACAGGTTCTCAGCATACCCTCCTGGAGCCACCAGTCAGGTCGTTGCTGAGCCCCTGTTGGTTACGGAATGCGACAGGGTGGCTAGCCCTGCCCCACCGACGGTTGTCAGCCCCTGAATTAACAGTGGGCTGACCCGCCCCAGGTTCCTCTCGAACCTACTCGCACTCCAATACGCCCTCTGCTAGATCAGAGGGACGCTTGGAGTGCCCTCCGCGGCAGTCTGCAATCAGACTCCGTCGCGTATCCCATTTAGTCTGGGGTCTCCTTCTGGACCTATCCGGCATGAGTGGCTCTACCGGCATAGCCCCAGAAATCATCGACCCACGCAAGCCCCACCACGACGACAACGTAGGGATACATTGGGGGGAACCTAACCTAACCTAACCTAACCTGGGGCGCGGCGTCGGGTAACCTCCACGTTGGCTTACGCGTTTCTTCCCCCTTTGGACTCCGGTCCTGGGGAGCAGAAGCGTGGAGGCTGGTGCGCCCTGGACAGGCGGTCAGGATACTCTGACTCTCAGGAGCTCTGTATGCTGGCCGTCTGACCAATAACCCGACAGCCCTTTTCAGGGCTTGACCCCATTGCACGAGGGGGTCGCGGGTGGGATCCGCAGCAGCCCTTTTCAGGGCTCGGCGGGATCGAGGGGCGGGTCGGCCCACTGTTAACTCAGGGGCTGACAGGCACTAGTGCCACCGTCGGTGGGAGAGGCTTCGCCACCCTCTCGCGTTCCGTAACCAACAGGGGCTCAACTATGACCTGACTGGTGGCTCCAGGAGGGTAGCTGAGAACCTGTTGGCCGGAGGGCTTGCCTTAACTGGCCGGCCCGCGTCAAGGAAAAGACTCTAAAACCCGACAGCAAAGTCGTAAAAAGCAGACCTCTCGCCGTAGGCTGTGGCTCCGGCTATGGCCGGCGGCGATGAGTGTCGGGCTGCCGTCGCCTCGCGGCTGATGGCGGCCAAGAGGAGGGGCTCTGCTGGGGCGGGAGTGGGCTGGGCTCGCTCTTTCGCCCCGCGGGCCACGGGGACGCCGGCGGGCGGAGTTCGCACGCGTCCCGGGGAGGGATGCCGGCGGGCGAAGTTCGCACGCGTCCCTGGGTGAGAGTGGCCACGGGCGGTGGGTCGGGGGATCTGCCGCCCCATGCTAATGTGGCGGAATGCGCCCTTCTGTGTTTCCGGGGTGCATTCAGGAGGAGAGCCCGACAACAAAGGGCGTCCCTAGCCGAGTCGCGGTGAGCAAACTATCCCGTGGCTCGGATTAGGTGAAGGAGGAACACCGTGGTGGTTTAGTGGGTAGTCTGGCTTCTCTTTGAGGTCAGGAGTCCCACACGAAGCGAACCCCCTGCCCCCGCGGGAGGCGAGCGAAGTGCGTAAATGCATTCCACCACGTAAAAAAAAAAAAAAAACCTAACCTGGGGGGGGCGGGGGCGCGGCGTCGGGTAACCTCCACGTTGGCTTACGCGTTTCTTCCCCCTTTGGACTCCGGTCCTGGGGAGCAGAAGCGTGGAGGCTGGTGCGCCCTGGACAGGCGGTCAGGATACTCTGACTCTCAGGAGCTCTGTATGCTGGCCGTCTGACCAATAACCCGACAGCCCTTTTCAGGGCTTGACCCCATTGCACGAGGGGGTCGCGGGGTGGGATCCGCAGCAGCCCTTTTCAGGGCTCGGCGGGATCGAGGGGCGGGTTGGCCCACTGTTAACTCAGGGGCTGACAGGCACTAGTGCCACCGTCGGAGAGAGAGGCTTCGCCACCCTCTCGCGTTCCGTAACCAACAGGGGCTCAACTATGACCTGACTGGTGGCTCCAGGAGGGTAGCTGAGAACCTGTTGGCCGGAGGGCTTGCCTTAACTGGCCGGCCCGCGTCAAGGAAAAGACTCTAAAACCCGACAGCAAAGTCGTAAAAAGCAGACCTCTCGCCGTAGGCTGTGGCTCCGGCTATGGCCGGCGGCGATGAGTGTCGGGCTGCCGTCGCCTCGCGGCTGATGGCGGCCGAGAGGAGGGGCTCTGCTGGGGCGGGAGTGGGCTGGGCTCGCACTTTCGCCCCGCGGGCCACGGGGACGCCGGCGGGCGGAGTTCGCACGCGTCCCGGGGAGGGATGCCGGCGGGCGAAGTTCGCACGCGTCCCTGGGTGAGAGTGGCCACGGGCGGTGGGTCGGGGGATCTGCCGCCCCATGCTAATGTGGCGGAATGCGCCCTTCTGTGTTTCCGGGGTGCATTCAGGAGAAGAGCCCGACAACAAAGGGCGTCCCTAGCCGAGTCGCGGTGAGCAAACTATCCCGTGGCTCGGATTAGGTGAAGGAGGAACACCGTGGTGGTTTAGTGGGTAGTCTGACTTCTCTTTGAGGTCAGGAGTCTGTCGAATCTTTGGACGGGGAAAAGCAGCGAGATCTTCAAGATCTCCAAAAAAAAAAAAAAAAACCTAACCTAACCTAACCTATTTTTTTTTTTTTTTTTTTTTTAACGTGTGGAAATCCCCTCGGACCGTCACCCGCGCCGGGGCTTGCGGCGGGGCGGTGTGTCGGACTCGAACCGACTAAAACCACACGGTGTGCCACTCTGCGCCTGAGGAGGGAGGAGTCCGGGAACTGCTGTTATTACGACATCCAGACCCCTCCCAGCGCTTGCCCGCACAGAAGCGGGCACCCTCTACCGGGAACCTCTCATTTTAGGCGACGTACGGCACACACGTAACGTCGCCTCCTCGCGGGCGGCCACTAGAGCGGATGGAAGGGAAAGCCCGTCCCGACCATCCGCGGCCACACTCAGGGCGGCATGAGGCGCAGGTGAGCGCGCCTCCGCTGCCCGGTTCGCCGGCGGCGGATCGGGTCCGAGTGGAGGTCGTCCTCCCGGGCCTTCTCCGCCACCTCCTTCTGCGAGATGACATCTTCGCAGAAGGTTGCGATCGCGGTAAAACTGCTATCGCTACCGGCCATGGAGCGTATGACGGCCGGTAGCGAGAGATCTCCTCCGATGACTGCAGTGAGGGCCCGGCGCTGCGACGCCCATGCGGGGCAGATCGCCAGCGTATGCTGGGCCGAGTCTTCACTGCAGTCGCAGTGGTGGCAGGCGGGACTCAATTTCCTCCTAGCGACCGAGTGCAGGTACTTCCCGAAGCAACCGTGCCCGGAAAGTACCTGCGTCAGTCGGAAGGAAAGGGTCCCGTGCTGCCGCCCTGCCCACTCGAGGATGACCGGCTGGAGAGCCTCCACGGCGGCAAAGCCAGCGCGTGGAGTCTCCAGTCGGAAAGACCAACGAGCCATCGTGGCTCGACGGGCGGCTTCACGCCACTCGCGTACCTCTTCGGGCGGAGGGCGCATGCCTCTCTCCACCCGATATTCAGCCACCCGTCGATAAACTTCGGCGAGCACTTCCGCCTCCAAATCCCACGGGGGTGTTCCGGCCAACGCGCACGCTGCCTCGGTCGACACCGTGCGGTAACCACGTATCGCTCTGACCGCCAGTACCCTCTGAGGCCGCCAGAGGCGCGCCTTGTTCTGGGCGGTCAGAGCCGTGACCCACACCGGTGCGCCGTACAGCGCCATTGACCGGACAACCCTCGTGTACAGCTGTCTCGTTGCGACGCTGGCTCCACCCAAATTAGGCAAAAGTCGCCCAAGGGCAGAGGCAGCGTCGACCAGCTTGGGAGCAAGCTGTCGGAAGTCGGGCCCAGATACTTCATCTGGGCCCGAACCGGTACGAGGACCGAGTTGACCTCTATGGAGGCGCCGGGGGGCGGACCACGACGGGGCCCATGAAACAGCAGGGCCTCCGTCTTGTCCAGGGCCACCCGAAGGCCCAGCGCCTCGATGCGCCCGACCACCAGAGAAACACCCGTGGTGGCCAGGCGCGCCGCCTCTTGGAAGTTCGCCCCCCGAGCTGTGACCAATGTGTCATCGGCGTAACAAATTACGCCCAGCCCGGGGGGGAGACGACCTCGTAGGACCCAGTCGTATCCCACGTTCCACAGGATCAACATATATTTTTGCAATAACTTTTCTCCTGATTGATATTAATTAAAATTTTCTTTAAGGATTCATCAAATAAAGTGTTTTCGTTTGTCACAGTAACGATAAACCAGGTCACCTTTGCATTAATAAAGAAATTTGCCATTTTCCTAATAAAGGGATTTTTGACATTTGAACCACTAACATTAAAGTTCGAAAAAAAGACTGAAATAACAGTTTTCTTTAAAATTTTATTAGGTAACTTAAACAATTAATAATCCGTGTTTCTACCGCGAACACTAACAACACAAGAATCGGTTTGGCATACTCAAAATGAGTTCATCCAAATCACGCTGTGGAATGGCCGTCCATGTTCGTTGCAACAACTAAAAAAGGTCTTCTTGCGACTGGATACCCTCCATATTCGGCAGAGCTCTTCTCTGTAGCATATCCCATGCATGCTCAATCGGGTTCAAGTCTGGCGACTGAGCAGGCCAGGGCCAAAGCCACATCTCAATCTCAAGAAATCCGCATAAAAATGCTTGATTCCTAGACACTTTTGATGTGTGTATTTACTAGCTGCGCCCGCGACTTCGTCCGCGTGGAACAGTGACTTTGGGTAGCAGTTTTAATTATTAAGGCTAATATTATTTTAAAAATAAGACACACTTTTCACTGTTAAAAATATATTTAAGTATTTATATAAGTACATAAAATAAAAAAGTACTTTGTATGAGCTTATTTCGACATTCGACATGGCCAAGGCTTTCAACCTGTTCTTGCACCGTTCGCTTCTCTCCGACCTCTAAGCATTCGGTCTGCCTCCTAGAGTCGTCTCTAGATTGACTCTTTTCTTCATCAGCGCCTTCGCATTCGGGTTCTTTGCGACGGACGGCGCGGCCTCTGTTTTTCTGGAGGTAAACGCTAGCGTACCTCAGAATTCGGTCCTGTCGCCCAAGATGTTTCTTCTGCATGTCAATGACATATTAGCCCTTGGCAATATACATTGCTATGCAGACAGTAGCACAGTGCATGGGCGATATTATGGATACCCTGCAGCCAAGATAGTAGACGTTGAGGAAAATGGATAGGAGCTTGTCGCTAAGCTTGACCGGGTTTTGAACCGCATTTAACAATGGGGTGATGAGAATCTGGTCCAGTTCAACGTTAAGAAAACACAGGTGTGCCCGTTCTCTACCAAAAAGTCTCCGTTTCTTCCCCTCCCCACTTTTCAGAGCACTCAACTGCCACTACGGGATAAGCTCGATGTCCTGGGCATGGATATTTGCCGAGACCTCAACCCACGGGAGTACATCGAGGGCACCACTAAGGCAGCCTGAACAGGGTGAGACGGTTTTTCGCGCCCGAGCATTTGTGACTCCTTTATAACACCCAGGTACGCTCGTCCGTACTGTTCTCATCTTTGTGATGGATCTAGGCATTGATTTTCTCGATCTTTTGCAGCGGCAATCAGTCCGCATTATCAACAGTCCCAATACTACCGATTCCTTTGAGCCTCTGCAGTTGCGGAGAGATATCGCCTCTATGGCAGTCCTCTACCGCTTTACCATGGAGAGTGTTCTGAAGCGTTCTTCCAACTGATCCCACCTTTTCCCTTCCTCTACAGAACAACACGTGCTGGTCTTGGAAGTCACCGCCTCAGTCTTAGAAATACGCTCTCGAACCAAACGGTTTGGTTCTGCATTGTCTGCTTTCACAGCGAGTATGGTTGCCTCCACTGTTGGATTCTGCTTGAGTTTTCCCTCAGTCTGAGCAAATTCTCAATTTTTTCAATTTTAAAATACTACGTTTTTGATTTGCCATCCTTTGTCAAAATATAGTGATTTAGCTGATTTGATACACGCGATTGTGCTGCCCATTTGAAAAACATGTTTTTTTTAAATGAACTGCAACTTTAACCGTCTGTCTTTGGGCTTTGATAATTGGTAGTGCAAATGTTGTTTTCAGCGGAAACTGCATTCTTTTAAATTGAAATTGCAAATAAGTTTGAATTATTGGAATACGGGGAATTGAAAAATTTTCTTTTACAATGTTGTACCCCAGATGTGTATTTTGTAGCCGTGTACCATCACATATCTTTGTCGCCTAAGATTTCTTATTAATAGGACTGGAACATTAACTTTCAGTCTTAACTTATGGGAATGCGCTCCTGATGATTCTAAAGATTTAAAAACTTTGTGCATAAGCTATGATATGACTGGTTCAGTTTCCCTTGCATTGTTTCCTGAGAGGTATTCGTTAACATCTTCCTCCACGTCTGACATGATCCGTTCGTTTATTTGATAACTGTCTCATTAGTCGGCGGATCAGAATAGATATTATTTTTAGATCATGTGTGCTATCATATACCAGAACTCACGTCTCAGTGTAATCATGTCGTTACTGTCATTTGGCATACAATCATCTCCTATTTTTAGAAGAGCATTTGCATATTGACACTGCTTATAAATCTTTGTGAAGTTGTACTCGCATAATTGTGGTAAGACAAAACTTTTTAACATGTACCCATAATACATATGTTTCATACAGGCATTTATTTCATCTTGCGGCGTACCCCTTTTGCTTTTTTTGTGTTTAAATCCCGCCGGATACTTTTCCTTCGGATTTTTTCACGAAGAAAATTATTTGAATAAACAAAAAATCATGTAAACAAATCGAATCCTAGTGAATAATAACGAATTTGTAGTAGCAAAATTCAACAACCGCATGCGGCACAGTCGTCTGCCCTCACATGTCTGCCCGTTCGGGTAAGCACACTTAAGCATATTGTGATAACTCAGTAAATGTTACATCTGAATAGCTCTAATATTTTGTCTCCTGTCCCAAACTCATGAAGCATTTTCGCAAACCTTGCATCATCATCATCAGCCTATCGCAGTCCACTGCTGGACATAGGCCTTGCCTTGCCTTTCCTTCACAAACCGTGCATATTTCCATACAAACTTTCATCCCCTATTGCTATTTTACCTTGATCTTAAAATTTTATTTATTTTATTATAAATTTAATTATCTTATTATTTTATGGAAGATTTATGGATAGCCTTCCTCGATAAATGGGCTATCTAACACTGAAATAAGTTTTAAAATTGGACCAGTAGTTCCTGAGATTAGCGCGTTCAAACAAATAAACAAACTCTTCAGCTTTATATATTAGTATAGATGTATTTATTATACTCTTCTAAGATCTAATACTCATAATTAACAACACAATTATTTAGGTAAAGATTAATATTACGCATTATGTTGATAAAAACTCTTTGTCAAATAACTCATTATTAGGTACCAACTCTTAGCGTCTTATACTCGTGATAACTTCTAAACGAAATGTCGGATTGGGATGAAACAAAAATTATTTCACTTCTACATAAATACCCTTGATAACATAATGCTTAATTTGGATAAGGATTAATATTACGATACACATTTAACGTAGTTTCTTTCTTCAGACGATTTAATAATTTTTTCGAACACAAAAGCGGTTATTGTGACTAAACCATGATAGTTAGATATATGCTCTCGCGGACTTTTTTGTAGATCTTAATGGGTCCTACAAACCCGTAATACATTATTTTGTTCTATTGTCAATAGTCTTTGCAGCGCACGCAAAAATAGGTTTTCGATTTCACACCTTGGGTTAGAAAATAGCAATTTTCTTACGGATCCCTAATTTTTTTGAAAATAAAATATAGCCTATAGCCTTCCTCGATAAATGGACTATCCAACACTGAAATAATTTTTCAAATCGGACCAGTAGTTCCTGAGATTAGCAAACAAACAAACAAACAAACTCTGCAGCTTTATAATATTAGTATAGATTAAAACTAACGACGTGGGACATTACTATAAGGTTCTGGCACTTTACTTTCTAGTTTATTGTAAAACTAGTATCATTAATGCGCCCGGTATTATGATTTTAAAATCAACTTTAAATACTTCTGCTGGTATGTTTTCTTCATCTTGATCGATTATCTTTGTGGATGTAGATGTATCTTGATAATTTAAATATTTTCAAATATGTATAAACTTAAGAACCTTACAACAACTTGTTTTTTCGAGTATATTTAGGGTTGAAACCTTAAACATTCTTAAATTTGCTGCGAATCTATTGTAACACGACTTGCTGTTGCTAGTTTGACTCTTTAGTAAGTTTATTGTATGTCTAAAGCTACGTTTCAAAACAGGTAATTTATACTCGGCAAAGCAAAGTGTACATTTTACTAAGCCAAAACATTTATCAGGGCCTTTACCGAAGGGTAAAAGGGTTGGAAAATATGTATTTTCTAAATTAATTGAGAAATTTTAAATGTATGTACTAAAAGTCATTATATAATTTTTTCGTGTTTTTTTTTAGAATATCTCTGTCTAACTTCTAAAATTCATAAAATCTAGTGACAAAATCACTAAGTCAATTACAACAAAGTCATTACATAATTTTTCAGTGTTTTTTTTTTGAAAATCTTAGTCTAAAATCACTAAAGTGGCAACACTGAAAACGTCCGCAAGCAACGTCCGAAGAGACTGTGCACATCACAAAACAAAAAGATATAAGTAGAAGTGACTAGTAGGTGTGGCGCGCTTGCCACTGATAAGCGTTGCAACGCATACCTTTATGAGTTGTAGGTATTTTGTATCATAGTCGTGTTACAACGCTGCGTTGAATAGGTCGTCCAATGAAAGTTCTTTTTTACGCCACAATGCAGTATTGTTCTGTTTAACAGTGTAAAAATGATAGCAGAAGGAAAAAGATTGATAATGGCGGTGTTTCTTACCATCTGTAGGTACAATTTTATATGTTTTATCAATAAAATTTTAAAATTTTATTTAACTGATAATTGACTAGAGATTTAAGCTAAACTCTTCCTTATCCCATTCACATAAATCTCAATCTGGTATGATCGGGTCTTATCAGTTTTCAACGTTATTCTCGTATTTTCTATTCTACTCGATTAGTGATGTAGCCAGGTAGGATGTTTGCTTTATCGATTTGCATACTTTTAAACGTGTTATATTTACTTACTGTAATAATTATAAATATTAAATTTTGCTTGTTTGTTTACGTGGCCTTGAAAGAAAAACACTTGTTTTAACCATTGAATATCTATACAAATAAGTATATAGTAAGAATATATAAATATATATATAATAAGAGTGTCTGTTTGTAATATTAAATATTTATATCCGCTTTTTACTAAATGCATCTGCATGTGTAGGTACACGGTACAATTTTTTTTTACGGAACTGGTGGCAAACGAGCAGACGTATCACCTGATGGTAAGCGATTACCACTATCCATGGACACCCGCAACACCAGAGGCGTCACAAGCGGGTTGCCGACCTTTGGGAGGTGGGGAGGGGGAGGAGTTGGGATATGGGCCTCCGGTATGAGGATACCGGAGGCCCATATCCCAACTCCTGTGAGGACTGAGTGAGGACTCACTCAGTGAAACACAGTGCAAGCGCCATTTCACACTGGTTTTCTGTGAGGCCGTGGTATCACTCCGGTCGAGCCGGCCCATTTATGTCGAAGCGTGATTCTTTTCTCTGCGAAATTTGCAGGCACGGGCCGTATACCAAAATAACATTTTTTTTTTAATTTTTTTGTCTCTCTGTCTGTTCCGAACTCTGACTCAGCAGTCAGGATCGCTAAACACTATACCAACGGGTCGACAATTAGACGTATTGCATTTTTGTTCATTGCAGTCAATAAAATTTATGATATTGATACCATGTGTATTTCCTATAAAACTAAATATGAAAACATACTATGCCAGATATGAATTATGTAACCACTGTTTTGAATTTTGTTAAGTAGCTAAAGTCTTTATTAAATATAATATGATTATAATTCAGATTCTGAAAATTAATAAACATTATTATGCAAGTACTTATTTTTTAGCTTCTTCACCTTTATAATGTTACCTCCTCAGATATCATGATTCATGTTTTTTATTCTGCTCCGTCCTATTACAACAAAAGTTAGGTATCGATATTATTGATAATATTGTAATATGTGCCACAACACTAAGCGAGTAGCGGTAAATATCGAAGAATGACACAAATATCGAATTTATTCTTATAGTGATTAATGTTATAATTGCGTGCATTTAGAATAACGCCATCTGTTTTTGAATAGCTTGCAATGAAGTATTCTTACTTTCAAGATTACGAAACGTTGTAAGTTCTTCTTACGCTATGGCAAAATAACTGTTAACATTACGCCATAAGATATATTATCAAACGTGTGACTTTATGTATTGTAGGCTAGTTTTGAGCAAATAAAAACATCAAATTAAAACAATTCGTTAGTAGTGTGCAGTAATAAAATAGTGCTTTCATTTGTTTGAGTTTGGCGACAGTCGTTCCGTTGTAAATTAAGACACATAACATTTCTACCTATTCTTTATGTTCTGTGGTGCACATTATCAGCCGCAGCTGTAAGCCGCGTCCGTCAGCCGCGTCCGATAATTTGTTTGGAGCTTAAGGCGCACGGACGTGTTTCATTCATAAAAGATAATGAACGAATGATCAGCGCATTACTACTTTCCAAGTAGATCGAGTAAAAATGAATATTAAAACTTTTTTTTAGTCAACATTACAATTGATTTATCCATTTTTATTGGTACTTTAAATGATTCCAAATCAAAATGTTTCGTTTCCAAAACGACTATAAAATCACCGTGTATATACAAATCAAGCCGGCAACCCGCAGCAGTTCTCGGGAGCTTGAATTTTCGAGTGAGTGAGAGAGACATAAGTGACTGAGAACGGACTTCGACAGCTTACGTATATACGTGCGCGCGCTGGGATTCAGTACACAATTTGTTTGTTAGTGCCAGGGTCATCCTTAGTATGAGTGACAATCTTTCGACATTTTACAATCTCGGGAAATACACCGGGGTTTGCGGCGGTGCGGTGTGTCGGACTCGAACTGACTAAAACCACACAGTGCGCCATCTGCGCCTGAGACCGGAGGGACCGCACTAAAGCGGGCACCGTCTGCTGGTAAGACTCTCTAAGTAGACGACATACGGCGCACGCGTACGTCGCCCCGTCGCAGGTGGCCACTAGAGCGGATGGAGGGGAAAACCCGTCCCGACCATCCGCGGCTTGGGGTATGGGCCTCCGGTATCCTCACTCAATCTGTGAACCACAGCGCAAGCACTATTTCTCACCGGTTTTCTGTGAAGCTGTGGTATTACTCCGGTCGATTTTTATACATGAATATCAAATGAACAAAATTTAACATGAATGTGCTTGAAAGATTCAGCAGCTTTACCGCGGTCGCAACCTTCTGCGAAGATGTCCTCTCGCTGAAGGAGGTGGCGGAGAAGGCCCGGGAGGGGGAGGACGACCTCCACTCGGACCCAATCCGCCGCCGGCGAACCCAGCAGCGGAGGCGCGCTCACCTGCGCCTCATGCCGCCCTGAGTGTGGCCGCGGATGGTCGGGACGGGCTTTCCCTTCCATCCGCATTACGCGTGTGCCGTACGTCGCCTATATCGAGAGTCCATCAGGTGACGGTGCCTGCTTCTGTGCGGGCAGGCGCTGGGAGGGATCTGGATGTTAATATCAGCAGTTCCCGGATCCCCCCGTCTCAGGCGCAGAGTGGCACACCGTGTGGTTTTAGTCGGTTCGAGTCCGACACACCGCCCCGCCGCAAACCCCGGTGGGGTGACGGTCCGAGGGTATTTACGTAAAAAAAAAAGGTTATATCGTAATAACTTTTAAACCAATCGTTGAAATTATTTAGTGTAAAGACAGTGATCAAGCGGCGGAAATTATTTCGACTTATGCGATACTTACCGTTATAGCACGAATGACCCAAAACCGTATTAAATCGTAGGTTACGTGTGATTCTGACGTATAAACTGCATCACTGTAAAGTTTTATTTAAATCGTTCAGTAGTTTTTACGGAAAGAGTTACGAACATGCAATCGACGGACGGCATAAATTTGCACATCTATAAAACGTACGAATAGGAAGTGGGATACGATATGATGTCGTTCAGGCTCCGGGCCGACAGAAAAATAAATACAATCGGCGGGCGGACCGAACGACTTCTAATCGTAGCGGAGGGAAATTCGTCAAAGACGTTTCTTACGAGTACTTAAAATATTGTATATTTACTTAAAGAGAAAGTAAAGTCGGTTATATGATCAGAGCGGCGGCGGCGGCTGCGGCGGCCACGCCAGCTCCACGTCGCGCACGTCCAGCGCCACGATGTCGGCGCGCGCGCCCAGCGCCTCGCTCAGCGCCGGCCGCGTGCGCCGCAGCTCGCCGTGCGCCCACTCCTTCACGTACGTGCCCGCCTCCGCGCGCACGCGCACCACGAACAGCGCGCCCCCCTCGCCCTCCACCCCGCGCGCCTCCAGCGCCAGCAGCGCGCGCGGCCGCGCCAGGAGCGCGCGCCGGTGCAGCACGCGCAGCGGCGTGCGCTGCAGCAGGCGCACGCGCGCAGGGTCCTCGGCCGCCGTGTTGCGGTACGCGTTGACGGCGGCCAGCTCGCGCTCCGTCACGCGCTCCGCCGCGCCGTCCGCGCCCAGCTTCACGCACAGCGCCTCGTACGTCTTGCACTTGGTCTGCTCGCCCTGCTTCAGCAGCGTCAGGTCCTCCCTGCGGCGAAACGGGAGCCCGAGGTTATCTCCGCGCCGTCGCCCGCCCGATCTCTCGCCGCGTCGTCGTGCCGGAAGCCGAGAGACCGGTCGGGCGAGATCGTCCCCGCCGCCTAAAGGCGCGTCTCCACCGAAATTGTTGGCGATTTCAGTGTTTCCGACCGTCGACGACTCTTAAAAAAATCGTCAACTTTAATTTCCATCGTGTCTACATCGAGTCGCCGACGATTTGAAAAATGTTCCTTCCGACTGAGCGTCTCCACAGAGCCGATAAATATCTGCAACGAGTGTATTCTTTTGACGTCTACCGTCAAAAACTGAAACACGGTTGCCGACATTTGTAGACAATTTTTGTAGGAAATTACAGAAACTATAGTCACCGACGCGCATCGATAACACAAAAGTTACCAACTTTTGTTCGGTGGAGACTCGGCTTAACGCGACGCGGAATCGTATACCGTTATCGTTACCTCGCGACGGGCACGAGCCCGCGGACGACGACTTTGCGCTCGGCGGAGATGAGCTCGCACACGCGCCGCAGCTCCTCGGCGTCGGGCACGCGGCGCGGGTCCGCGATCTGCAAAAGAGCGTTCGTTCATTTTCGACGGCGAGGAGCGAACCCCGGTCTCTCCGCCCCCGAGACTCTCGAACCCGCCGGGACTCACCTCGAGCGCGAAAGGACGGCCGGTGCCGAGGCAGCGCACGTCGACGTCCTCGCGGCCCGCCGCTATCAATTTGAGCCTCCGCTCGCTCTCCTCCGGCGCCAACCTGCCGAACGAATCGATATCTGGTAAAGCACTCCCGCGGCGGACCGATTTATATCTCTTTCTGTGTCGAAAGCGAGACGAAAAGCCGACGGAGCGGGCGGAAACGCACGAACCCGTAAGCGGCCGCGACGGGCTCGAAGATGATCTCCTGCACGGACTCGGGCATCATGCGGCGCCCCGCCACCAGCCACGGCGTCTGCGGCAGCTCGCGCGACAGCTTGACGTAGCGCCCGCCCAGGTACAGCGGCGCGTGCGCGGCCGCGGCGCTGACGGCGCGCGCGCGGGCGGCGGGGCGGGGCGGCGCGCGCCAGCCCGCCGCCGCCAGCGCGCCCGGCGAAGCGCCCGCCAGCGCCTGCTCCACGGAGCGCCGCGTGAACTCCACCGCGAAGCGCCGCCGCTGCTTGCCGCGCGCCTCGAACAGCGCCGGCGCCAGCGCCCTCACCGTCTCCAGCTCCTGCGAAAGAAGCGAAGGACGGCTCGATCGAACGTGCCGTCGGAGCGACGGACCGGACCGCGAAGGCGCGAACGATTTCGGCGACCGACCTGCGCGTCGTCCGGGTACTCGACGTTGAGCGTGACGAGCAGCGGCGTCACGGCGCCGGAGTCGAGCCTCTTGCCGACGATCTCTGCCAACTTCCGGCCGAATGACCATTTCCACGCCTCCTTCAGGGGCATCGGTGCTTCTGTAATAACGGGGACTTTGTTAAAAACTTCCTTCCCTCTTTCCGAATTTATTTTAGTTTCGGTCGAAACGATCGAGGCGAAAAACGAATTATTCAGGCCGGCCCGGGGAGTTCGCACGATCGACGCTTATCGACTATGATATGAAAGACTAGCTTTTACACGCGGCTTCGCTCATGCAGACTTTCATCCCCTGATTTACCCCCTTAGGGGTGGAATTTCAAAAAATCCTTTCTTAGTGCTCACTTACGTTATTTAAAGAACCTACATGCAAAATTTCAGGATTCTAGCTTCAGCGGTTTGGGCTGTGCGTTGATCTCTGGGTATGTCAGTCAGTCAGTCAGTCACCTTACTCTTTTATATATATAGATGATAAAAAGGACTGACTGAGCTCATAATCCGAACAGGCCTGCTCTAGATGCAGTGAGATGGCTCTCTCGCGTAGAATCGCAGCGATGGGTGATGACAGCGCAAACGCTATTGTTTCACACTCATACCTGAAACGCAATACAGCATACGTTCATATATCACATTTGGTAATTAAATACTACTAGTTACTAAGGTTGGATTTATAATTAAAATGAAACATGAATTCAAATAAATTCCCCATTGGTTTAAGCAGGCGATCCAAATGGATGTTGTACTTCCAAATGAATCTCCTGGGCATCAAAATGGAAATGAAATTCAAAAAGATCCCGTAGGGTTTCAGTGTGGATGAAAATTCCAAATGAGGGATCATAGTAGACGGAACGAAATAAAAACATGCAGTGGAATATAAATAAAAATAAATAAATAAATAAATATTTCGGACATCTAACACACAACGCCATCTAGTCCCAAGCTAAGCGGAGCTTGTGTTATGGGTACTAGACAACTGATACAAATACATATATACTTTTTTTTTTGTAAATACATACATATTATACGTAGAAAACACCCAAACTCCGAAGCAAATATTTGTAGATCATACAAACATTTGGTCCGACCCGGGAATCGAACCCGAGACCTCGTGATCAGCAGTCGCACACGCTAACCGCGAGACCAACGAGGCAGTTAAAATATAGAACCTCCTCCTTTTTGAAGTTGGTTAAAATTACAAAATTACATACTTCTTCGGATTAATGTATAGTCTACGACACTCACAAATAATGTGGCTTCCTATTGGTAAAAGTATTTTCAAAATTGGTTCAGTAGATTCAGAAATTACACCCTACAACCTCACAAACGTAACCTATTTATTAAATTAGGTTAGTAAATCTCTCTATCTCCACTGCATACAATACACATAAGATAGACAACATATTGTCATATGTTTTATGTTCATTGTGTTAGTACACAATAGGTTACATTGAGCAGACGCATCACCCGATACAGTGAGTTACAAATACCACTTACAAGTGAGGAGTGCATTTCTCTCTCTCATTTATAGTTACACATGAAAGTGTACAAACCGTTTTTTTTCCAGCACCTCTTGCACCATCGTGTAGGCTTCAGGCCATGTCTCCTCCTGTAGAATTCCAAGGCAGGCGACACACACATCGTCCAATTTTATTCTCTTGGCCGGAGGTATACTAGATGTCTCGCCATCAAGCTCAGTTTCTACATCAATTGTTTTACTTTGAGGTATACCATTATTAGATTGCGCATCATTTACATCGACTGGACTATTAGCTGCATCTACACTTTTCTCGTTCAATAAATTAAGGTCAGCATGTCCCTCATTTCCTAAGGTTTGTGACTGGCTGTTTGCATCTTCATTAAGATACTGAAAAAAATATTATAATTGGATCTCCTATCCTTAGATAAGGTCTATTGATATTTGACACAACACAAAAAATAAATTGAAATGAAGATGCTACCGTAAATAATACATCGTGTTGAAATGCAGCATGTGAACTGGGACCAGAGCAATGGAACTGCTGTGTCTGATGACATTAAGGCGATAGTCTAACTAGTTTTGTTAATTTTATGGTAGCTCTTGATTCTATAGTATTTTGTTGAAAAGTTGACTCGTTAGACTGCTAGTCTTAGTAGTACTTCACTGAGCATACCTTTTATGATATTGTTGAACTAAATGTTTATTAAATGAATTGACATTCATTCTGACATCAATCTATACTTATAATAAAAATGTAACAGGTCTAATTCTGTACATTAAAGATATTTTGAAATTTTTTTTTGGAGGGCTCTTTATAATCGATACTGAAGCTAAATCTATAATTTTTTTCATTTTTGTCTGTCTGTCTGTCCGTCTGTCTGTCTGTCTGTCTGTCTGTCTGTATCTTGGCAGCGCATCACGCCGAAACTACTGAACGGATTCAAATGAAACTTGGCATGATTTGAGTTCATACTACGAGGTAGGACATAGGATACTTTTTATCCCGAAATTCAGCACGGTTTCCTGGAGAGAGGGGATGAAAGTCAAAATATGTACTTAGTTGTAATTCAATAACACATAGTCCGATTTCATTCATTCTTTTTTTACTTGAAAGAAAAAAATAATAGATAACCGGGAAGTATTTTTTTTTGTCCGCGACTATACACTGCCTGTGGGAAGCTGAGACAGAAATGTAAATATAGCGGTACGAAGTTCGCCGGGTCAGCTAGTTCATAAATATTTCTATATCAATAGATTTCTGAAATAAACTAGAAAGTTATATCAAAACATATACAAATATGTACTTAATATGTCCAGTGAATATTTTGATTTGTCTTGTTCCAAACACGCAAGTTCAAGTACCTAATACCGGGCATCAATACAAAATTGAAGTGTCTGTTTGTAATTTCAAATTAACAGCTTTATTATTTAAGAACTGATTAGGCGATGATGCAGAGCAGTTTTTTGATGCTTGTATGTAAATATTGTTATTGTTTTTTTTATTGTTAGTTGCTAGTATTTTAAGTTAATTCTATAATTTAATGTCATTTTATTCTAAGAATTATGTATATAATATAAACACATAACTTTAGTTACTTTTAAACATTTTTAAGTATATATTTTTAACCGACTTACAAAAGGAGGAGCTTCTCAATTTGAATGGTATTTTTTTTTTAATTTAAAAAAAATATTTTAGAATGAAACTCACTTGTACTTATTCCACTATTTTAATTACATTTACACCTGACCGGTTTCGCCTTATGGCATACTCAATCCATATTATATATCACTACATAGTATAAAACAAAGTCGCTTTCTCTGTCCCTATGTCCCTTTGTGTGCTTAAATCTTTAAAACTACGCAACGGATTTTGATGCGGATTTCTTTAATAGATAGAGTGATTCAAGAGGAAAGTTTTTATGTATAATAAATGCATAATATAGCATGGAAACACTGTTAATTTTCGAGGTTTCTAATGTGCTGTAGCAAATAAACACATTTTTTTGCGCTTACATTGCAAACGCTGGTTGCACCCTACGAGATAGATCAAAATAATGTACTACAGTATTGTACACCTTAAAAAGTACTACCAAAAAGTCCGCGACGGTATATGTCTATCTCTTAGGGATAACCCACAACAACCATTTTTTATTCCTTTCTTTTTACGAGAAATAATGGCTTATTTACGAAGTGATTTTAAGCAATACGGAATGAATCCTTATACAATTAAGTAAATTAAATACATTGTGCATTTAATATAGATCAAAATGGCCGTTTACAGTATCTAATTTAAATGAATATATTCGAAGATATTACAGATTTAAAATGCACGAATCGTGTCGTCGGCGGGGGCATCTGAAATCCACCCGTGCGAAGCCGGGGCGGGTCGCTAGTAATATTATAAAGCTGAAGAGTTTGTTTGTTTGTTTGACGCGCTTATCTCAGGAACCGCTGGTCCCATTTGAAAAATTCTTTTAGTGTTAGATAGTACATTTATCGTTTAAGTCATTTCATATTACAATTCAATATTATATTACTTCTTAATTAAAGTTCATCTTTCTGCCCTTATTGTTCCCTTAATTATTTGGGGCTGTCTACTAGTTCAACCAGCTTTGCCTGAATATACTATTTTCCATGGAGCGACTGGCATAAGACTTCCGCAACCCTGAAGGCGTACTGAATTCAAACATTAAACTAGTTGTTAGTGTATTAAAGGGCACTAATAACGATTGCCATAGGTGTTCACGACAACCAGGATCGATGGCTTAACGTGCTCTCTGAGGCACGGGCGAGAAACACCGCCACACTTCCATACTCCTGTCTTTTAAAAATTTCTTGTAAGACAAACCCCATGATACTTCAGGCCCGACCCGGGAATCGAACCCGAGACCTCTAGATCGGCAATCACATACGCTCACCACTAGACCAACGAAACAGTTCTTTGAATACTTTGGCCACATAAACAAACTTCAAAATGAAATTAATTTATTTACACACTTTTTGAACAAATTGATGGATATTTTCGTATGAACTCGGATTTTTCAATCCTAGATATCGTACACAGCATGCGTCACAACACCCTAAATCTTTGCAAAGCCTTATTACACTTCTTTCAATCATTGCAAATAAATTAATTCTCTTATAGGAGGTTATGGTAAAGTTGTAAACATGTCAAGAGTACCATGCGCCGTGTAGTGTATGGCATTGACCTACAGTACATGGACTACGCATACCTACAAAATTATCGTGCCTACCTACAAAAAAGTTGGCGCATAAAATGGCTGCCATAGGGTTGTACCTATGTAGAGTGACTCGAAATGTCGATATCGATATTTAACTTAAATATTTAATAAATTGCAAAAATAACGATAACATTAAATAATTATAGTTAAATCCGATTGTTTTTTTATTATTTATAATGGATATAATAGATGGATTAAATTTTGAATGATGGACATAAGACTAAAATCCAAAAATGAAAGCTGGCCATCACTGGACACCCGGCTAGATATGATATGAGCGAAATATTACTTAAACGATTCTTGGGCTTCTACCCAAGAAACCGTAGGCCATTAGGAGTGCTACAGCGTTTGGTGAGTCCATTGTGGGATAGGAGAGTGCTAGTCCTCTCCCTTTTCCCACCTTTTAGGCGTACATCACCTCCTCCCAAAATGAGGCCGTGGATTCCTCTTGGAATCCCTAAAATCCTGGTCTTTCTGTAGTCTGGGAATAGATGATCGTAGTTCGATCGTGAGGTTTCTCAAATTATTATTTTAAAACCATTTGTTATCGGCTATGAAAAAAGCCCTATCCGTTATATCAGAAACAAGACTAAAGAAAGAACAGAATACCTCCGCATTCAAACCAACGAGAATGTATATCGTTGTTTACCTATTTTTTCGTAGCTCCGACGGTTCTGAGATACCGATATCAACATAGAAAGTACTTATATTATGTTGAAATTGAGCGAAATAACAAATTGTGTAAATAAAACACGTTTTAAATAGTTGTAATATTTATTCATTTATTCACACATTCAGGTTAGGGCACTGCGCAGTCACGTAATCGCGTCACGTCGAGAGTTCTGTTGTAGGATGTTTCATGGAAGTGCATCGAGCAGACATACCACATTTTATGTTGAGGGTTTATATTTTCCAAACCAATGATTTCGATCCATTTCTTTCTTAAAATTTCATTTACAGGAAATCTGATGAAGAAAACACCATGTTAACATATTTTTTTATATAATAATATAAATATCGACACTTTAACTCTACCATCACTATCCTTAATCGTATGTAAACAAATCAAAGTGAAACAAAGCAAATAATACCATTGAGAACCTCAAAAAACTAACAAACGTCTTCGGAAATTATAAAAAGAATATGTTTAATACAATACAATAAACAAAATCGTAAAATATTGAACAATTTCAATGCATTTTTGTACTAACCTGTAAAGAGTCAATGTACAATGATTCTTGTTTTTTCTTGCACCAAATTGTTTAATGGAGCACGAAGGCATGATTTTCATGTCTAGGGCAAAGCCTTGGATACAATAAAAACCAATTTAAAGCCGTAATTGGCATGAAAACAAAAACAAAATTTAGCAGATCTACCTCAGAACTTGGTGCATACAATGGCGTCGCCGGTCACGAATTGACAAGTGCATGACGTCACTCAAAAGTGTTGCCAATATTAACGCTCACTAAACTATGTTTATCTCTCTTTTCACACCAAGGTAAACATAAGTTAAAAAGAGACAAAATGCTTTTTTGTATATATGTGTCGATCTTATATATATTTGTATAATGAATTGTTCGTATAGTAGAATAGGGCATCTCCTTATATTTTCTTTCCTCATTGGCGTATGGAGGGTAGAGCTAAGGAGTACAATCTAGAAGAAGTTAAAAAGTGTCCGCCAAAATGCACTAATTAGGTGACGCCACTGTGCAACGAGTGTCATAATTTAATGAACTATTATTTGTTTACGTTTGGCGAACAGGATACTACGCAAAGTTTTTAATTTTTAAACTACAATTAAATTATTTGATTATGTTTGTCGGACACTTACTACGCAAAGTTTTTAATTTTTAAACCACAATTTAATAAAAAGAATTAAAACGATATCACACACTCTTCTCACTCTAGCGCCTATGTGGTCGGTTCTCGAAGTTCTCGAACTATTATTTAGTCATGTTTGATCATCGACCTACAGTACGTCATTGACCTACAGTACATGGACTACGCATACCTACAAAATTATCGTGCCTACTACAAAAAAGTTGGCGCATAAAATGGCTGCCATAGGGTTGTACCTATGTAGAGTGACTCGAAATGTAGATATCGATATTTAACTGATATATTTAATAAATTGCAAAAATAACGATAACATTAAATAATTATAGTTAAATCCGATTGTTTTTTTATTATTTATAATGGATATAATAGATGGATTTAAGTTTGAATGATGGACTTAAGACTAAAATCCAAAAATGAAAGCTGGCCATCACTGGACACCCGGCTAGATATGATATGAGCGAAATATTACTTAAACGATTCTTGGGCTTCTACCCAAGAAACCGTAGGCCATTAGGAGTGCTACAGCGTTTGGTGAGTCCATTGTGGGATAGGAGAGTGCTAGTCCTCTCCCTTTTCCCACCTTTTAGGCGTACATCACCTCCTCCCAAAATGAGGCCGTGGATTCCTCTTGGAATCCCTAAAATCCTGGTCTTTCTGTAGTCTGGGAATAGATGATCGTAGTTCGATCGTGAGGTTTCTCAAATTATTATTTTAAAACCATTTGTTATCGGCTATGAAAAAAGCCCTATCCATTATATCAGAAACAAGACTAAAGAAAGAACAGAATACCTCCGCATTCAAACCAACGAGAATGTATATCGTTGTTTACCTATTTTGTCGTAGCCTCGACGGTTCTGAGATACCGATATCAACATAGAAAGTACTTATATTATGTTGACATTGAGCGAAATAACAAATTGTGTAAATAAAACACGTTTTAAATAGTTGTAATATTTATTCATTTATTCACACATTCAGGTTAGGGCACTGCGCAGTCACGTAATCGCGTCACGTCGAGAGTTCTGTTGTAGGATGTTTCATGGAAGTGCATCGAGCAGACATACCACATTTTATGTTGAGGGTTTATATTTTCCAAACCAATGATTTCGATCCATTTCTTTCTTAAAATTTCATTTACAGGAAATCTGATGAAGAAAACACCATGTTAACATATTTTTTTATATAATAATATAAATATCGACACTTTAACTCTACCATCACTATCCTTAATCGTATGTAAACAAATCAAAGTGAAACAAAGCAAATAATACCATTGAGAACCTCAAAAAACTAACAAACGTCTTCGGAAATTATAAAAAGAATATGTTTAATACAATACAATAAACAAAATCGTAAAATATTGAACAATTTCAATGCATTTTTGTACTAACCTGTAAAGAGTCAATGTACAATGATTCTTGTTTTTTCTTGCACCAAATTGTTTAATGGAGCACGAAGGCATGATTTTCATGTCTAGGGCAAAGCCTTGGATACAATAAAAACCAATTTAAAGCCGTAATTGGCACGAAAACAAAAGCAAAATTTCCAACAACAACCGCTTGACAGCAGATCTACCTCAGAACTTGGTGCATACAATGGCGTCGCCGGGCACGAATTGACAAGTGCATGACGTCACTCAAAAGTGTTGCCAATATTAACGCTCACTAAACTATGTTTATCTCTCTTTTCACATCAAGGTAAACATAAGTTAAAAAGAGACAAAATGCTTTTTTGTATATATGTGTCGATCTTATATATATTTGTATAATGAATTGTTCGTATAGTAGAATAGGGCATCTCCTTATATTTTCTTTCCTCATTGCAGTACATGGACTACGCATACCACAGAGCATCGAATGTCATTTTCACCCCCCGGTAGCCGGGGGGTGAAAATGACATTCGATGCTCTGTGACGCATACCTACAAAATTATCGTGCCTACCTACACAAGAAGTTGGCGCATAAAATGGCTGCCTTTAGGGTTGTACCTATGTAGAGTGACTCGAAATGTCGATATCGATATTTAACTGAAATATTTAATAACTTGCAAAAATAACGATAACATTAAATAATTATAGTAAATTCCGATTGTTTTTAATTATTTATAATGCATGGATTAAATTTTGAATGATGGACTTAACTAGGCGCGCGCGCTGGACAGTGCAGTGGTTTTTTTTTTTTTTTTTATAATAGTAACTTGGCTTCCGGATTCCACCTTTGTGAAAGACTGGTGCCTGATGTAGGTTATAAAATATAACCTGTGTTACAGGTCACCAGGCCCTCTGCACGGTAAGAAAAGGAAGGAGGACAATAATTATCGTATGAGAAAATTAACAATCAAGATAACTAAAACTATTACAATATCATTACGAAAAACAAAGACGATAGACAAGGTCTTCAAAAGACAAACAGTCTAAGTAGCAGGATAAAGTATAAGGATAAAGTAGCAATTAATGTGCGCGTGCGCATGTATGAGTATATGTCAGTGTGAGTGTTAATGTGTGTGTAAGTCGTTGTGATTTGTGGAGGTAGTGTGAGACTATTTTGCGAGTATAACATTAATTACAAAAGGGTTAAGCGGATCAAGGGTAGGAGTAGGACTTCATTTGATGATGACCAATATATTTTCAGTTGCGTCATAATCTAGGGTTTTCAGGTAGTGCTTTAGAATTTGTAGACAGGCAAATCTGCTTTTAGGGTAAATGTTAAGGATACTATTTATTTTATTGTAGATATGACCCGAGAAAACAGAAGAATCTTTGAGAGAGTGCAGACTTGAAATTTAAGCGAGGACATACCTTACCTTTTCTTCTTTTATCTTTGAGTAGGTTGACGTCATACTGAAGTCCAGAGTGTTTTTAAGAACAATTTGCAAAATAAAAGTTTGTCGGACAGTAAGCAAGTCCCATTCTCGATATAGATCTGCAGTTGGAAAACGTAAGGGGAGACTAGCAGCAACCTTGAGAATAGCACGCTGTGCCCGTTCAATCTCGATGAGGTGAGTCCTGGCAGCACCTCCCCAGGAAGTTATGCAATAATCAATTAGAGATTGACAGGAAATCTAATGTAGAAAACACCATGTTAACATTTTTTATTCTTAATAATATAAGTATCGACACTTTAACTCTACATCACTATCCTTAATCGTATGTAAACAAATCAAAGTGAAACAAAGCAAATAATACCATTGAGAACCTCAAAAAACTAACAAACGTCTTCGGAAATTATAAAAAGAATATGTTTAATACAATACAATAAACAAAATCGTAAAATATTGAACAATTTCAATGCATTTTTGTACTAACCTGTAAAGAGTCAATGTACAATGATTCTTGTTTTTTCTTGCACCAAATTGTTTAATGGAGCACGAAGGCATGATTTTCATGTCTAGGGCAAAGCCTTGGATACAATAAAAACCAATTTAAAGCCGTAATTGGCACGAAAACAAAAACAAAATTTAGCAGATCTACCTCAGAACTTGGTGCATACAATGGCGTCGCCGGTCACGAATTGACAAGTGCATGACGTCACTCAAAAGTGTTGCCAATATTAGTGCTCACTAAACTATGTTTATCTCTCTTTTCACACCAAGATAAACATAAGTTAAAAAGAGACAAAATGCTTTTTTGTATATATGTGTCGATCTTATATATATTTGTATAATGAATTGAACATGAATTGTTCGTATAGTAGAATAGGGCATCTCCTTATATTTTCTTTACTCATTGTGTTTGATGGACAATTTTCCCCTTGAGGCCGAGGCCGCATTACGGCTAAACCGCCGCTGTTTTTAACTGCCTGATTTTGTGACAAAAGGAAATGTATGGAAGCGGCCACACTGGCGGTTTTTAACCGCGACTGATTTTAAAACCGCGACAACCGCGGGCGTTTCTGTCCAGTGTTGCCAGAACGTTACTTTTGTAACGTTTCAGGTGATTTTTTATCTCTTGGTTACTTTTAACGTTACACAAATAAGATTTTTTTTTAATACACTCCCCTATCTGCCTCTGCCAAAATTGGAATACTTGGTATCTACATATCGAGCGAAGTCCAGTTCAGATAATTGCATTCTTGCAGATTCCTCCGTAGAGACGTTACTGGACTGAGGGCCCTATACGCGTATTATGCCGCCATAAATCTGTAATGTCGTATTCTAAAGTTTTAGGATTTTCATAAAAATTTTAAGAAATTCTAAAATAAATTCTTATATAATAAGCATTGAACTAGAGATAGGGCCATCTCAAAAATTTAGAAACCAGGACAACAAGCGTAACATCCCCGGATATTTGCGGTCATAATCCGAACACTTTTATTTTATTTAGTCGAAATTACAAGTTTCAACAAAAAAAAACCGACTTCAATCTGGACCAAATTTAAATGGGACCATTCGGGAAGCACCAGCTTATCAATATATAATAAAAAATATATATAAAAGATATAAAAATATCTTTAAGTTGAACCGCAAAACCACCCGAAGCGCACACACTACGGTAAAACCGCGAACAGTGTTGCCAACAGATAAACTAGCTCTCCTTTAGATTGAACTTTTAAAACCACCAGAAAACCAAATCGAAATGAAATGACAGGTCTGAGATAATTACTGAGCTTATAATAAAGCAACTTCAACAGCATGATCTTTTAAATAAATGTGTTGTATTTTCTGGAGATAATTGTAATACGAACTTCGGTGGAATAGAGCGCCATGGAAACAACAACAACAAATAGTGGTAAAAGGGGGGGGGGGCTGTGACTTCTAAAATAAGAGAATGATAAAACCTCAGATTACAAAAGTAAGCCAGATGGAACGTTCTTGTCAAATAACATGACGACGATTGATTTATTTTAGTGTGCGTGTCAGCCGGAGCGACACTGTAGGAACACGTACATCTTTGTGTGTGTAATGATACCATACGCAGTTAAAAAATCTCTATTTTTTTATAAATATTACGATTGAAAAAAGGGTATTTTAATATTAAAGAACTTTAAATATTATTGTTTTTATATCAGTTACTGTTACGTACTATGCAAACTCTCAGCAACCTTTGTTTTGCACTAACTTTTTATAATATTGTCGTTTTGCGTGTAAATTTCGTGTAAAAATTATAAAAAGGTAAAATAACTTACTTTACCAAAAATACTTGTAATTTATGTTTTTTTTTAATATTTTGCGTTTATACCTGGGAATCAAGTTTAGTACTATCGATCATTCTCAACCATTCAATTATGATGTGTAGCACAAGTTAAAGACATAAAACACATCAAGACACAGAACAGCAATTTGTAGAAACATCCACAAATTGTTCGTATCAGAAATAATTGTATGTATCACCAAAGAATACTTTCATATATCCTAAATATAGAAATGAGGTTCATTAATGTCTGGAATAACAAGTAATTTCCCTAATTGAAGGGAAAAAAAATTGACAAAAACTGGTATCACAGTCGAACTACGGTTGAGGTTTTGTGTTCCGACACAACAAAATAATTACCGGGTAAATAAATAATTATAGCAACGAAATAATCTGTATTTACATGTGAATAGATATTCCATCTTCTTTTTTTTGTTTTTGGGAACGACTCTTACAGTGTTTAATGATGCAAGACGGCATTTTGAAAATAAAATAAAAAATCACTTGTGACGTGAACACAATATGGCGGTTTGTCAAACACTGATGCGAGAATGTATTCGCTTTCTAATTCATATTTACTTTGTACTTAGATTCATTGTCGTGTTCTTTACGGTCTATCTGGCTTTCTTTATTAATCTGAGGATAAAACTAAAAAAAAAATATGATATACATTACCATGCAAACTTCCACCGAAAATTGGTTTGAACGAGATCTAGTAAGTAGATTTTTTTTAATAAAAACACTATTATTAAAACATCGATCAAAGTTACAACGAACTACAAGAACTTTTATATTATGTTACTTGCT
Organism: Diaphora mendica; assembly: GCA_949125395.1. Lineage (NCBI taxonomy): Eukaryota > Metazoa > Arthropoda > Insecta > Lepidoptera > Erebidae > Diaphora > Diaphora mendica. The sequence goes on from OX421317.1 coordinate 100,230, forward strand.
GCTGCGGAACCCTTCATGGGCGAGTCCGACTCGCACTTGGCCGCTTTTTTAATTTTACAGGAGAAGACTTTTAATTATTTTTTTTCGCATGTATTACCTCATTTCAGGATTACTATTTATTTTTATTTAGGTTTGACATCTTTATAATATTAAGGTTATACTAATATAAGTTTTACGTAAAAATCTTATTAAATATTTTCATTACCAAAAAATCCTAACACTTTTTTTTGTTATGTCTATCATAACGAAAAAAAGTGTCCTGAAATATGACTTTGTTGCACCAGGAGTTATTTAGTAATTGTGGTCTTAAAAATAAATACGTTTTTGTCACTCCATTATGTGCGAATAAAAATGGTCACTTTTGTGTGGCTGTAGCTCCAACGTACGTCAAACACTTGCCGGCGCGGGGGCCAAAGAGAAGAGTAATACTACGGCGGGGGCACTACTGTTCAATGAAACGTTGTCGGCCCAAAACGCATAGAAAACCGCCAATAACCACAAAGGCACCTGCGCCATCTAGTAGAATTTTGAGATACTTTCGCGGATGTTTTTGTTGCCTAGGCATGGTTCAGAAACAATTTGGCATACTTAGTTCGATTTTGCAGTTTTGGCTACTTGCGACTTTGTTGCACCGAAGGTGCGATATATTTTTGAGAATTTTACTGAGCAGATTTTGATGAAGGGAGTAGTATGATTTTATAGTCTGACAATGACAAATCTGCACAAAATCAAATCACATCAAATTTATGTAGATTATTATGTATAAAAAAAAGAATTTATGTATTTTAACAGTCAATCTAGATTTCACAAAGTCTGGCTCTGCCCTGCTCTGTAGAAATTAAAATAAAAATGACATGTAATGACATGACATTAATGACAAGAGTTGTGTTTACGTCAATAAATCTGATAAAAACCACACTAGAAACAGTTCTTTGTGTTGCTCGTCAGTTAATTGTTCTTCTAAATAACAATTTTTATGGTAGTTTGGCAGTCGAAATTGTCAATACTTGCTAACATCAAGCATTTGATGAATAGTTTTACTAAGTAACTATGGGTATTTTTGGGACTTCTTCACCCTTCGATCAGGATGTCGGTAAGCATTTACAGTTCATTTCATTGCGTATTTGTAAAATTATTTTTGTTATAACCAGAATATCGCAAGTCATGTCGTTATTAGGATGATAAGATACATTACGTTATTTCTTTGTAAATAATATCAAAATGGTGGAGGCCGTACGGTATTATGTGTATGATTCATACCATCATTTAGATTGTACAAAACAAGACATATATGTCTGATAAGGACTCATTTACATTAATTACATTCACCTATTTTAATTTTAATTGTTACTTTAGGGCAAGTACCAACTCAATCACAGTTTAAAAAATGTGCCAGTGCTGTATTGCATACTGTACAACATTACTAGTGGTTGGTGGTTTCAGTTACAGCTTATTTGTTATTTGCAGCAGCTATTTGTTATCAGATTTTTTATAATAGGGTTATCATTATTCTGATACTAGCTGAAAATCCAAATGCCCGCTACTTCGTACACGGGACATTTTAATTTTCAAGTTATGTTTAATTTTTCACCATTTAAACCTTCCCTGGACTATGGACAAACATTTCAAAACCAAAATCAGCTAAATGGGCCCAACTGTTCTCGAGTATTAGCGAGACAAACGAACAGCAATTGATTTTTATACATAAGATTAGGAGACTGTCTAATGTATTACAAAACCAGTTCAAGCATTCTTAACTCTGAATGGTGTAACTGACATGCCCTTGTTCCATTTTTTTTGTTTAAGTGTATAGTTCCTAGTAGGGGTGAAGTCCTTCAAAACTATTGAAACAATATTTTTGTATTATGTTAGTGATGAAATTAGATTTTGAAATATGTAATTTTAATAATTTCTCAATGTTTCATTCCTTGATGACCTGTTTGATCATTCGCCCCTACATTATAAAGACATTAGCTAAATGTGAGCAGCTCCTCTGCTTCTGTCTGTGACAATACAAATTGACCTCATTGTTCTTGCCCAGTTCCACAAGTGACTGTAAGTTGTCTATACTTATAAAATAACATGTCAGACTGACTGACTGATTCATCATCGCCGAGCGTAAACTAAAATTAAAATTAGAATTTCAAACGTTGGGCGACCACTATATAGTAGATATTTTTTGTACCACTAGTATTATCTTTGACGCCCAACATTTGAAATTCTAACTTAATTCTTTTGGATTTTTTTCGTTTGAATTTTATTAGGTTTCTTTTGTCAAGGCTTATACCTCTAGATCCAGGATCTCATCATGGCCACTTTTGGCATTCAGTAGACAAATATTAATCATCTTTTCAATTTCGCCTTGACATACATACATTTATATATATGTACATTTGTATTTATATGTGTCATACGCACAATAGTGTGGGCAATGCTTTATTTTTGTTCATAAAAAATCGTACATATCGATTAGTTGAAATGTATATTGCATTGATTTAGATGCTTCCGACAATTTAATGTTATTTATGACTAACTAGCGACCCGCCCCGGCTTCGCACGGGTGGATTTCAGATGCCCCGCCGACGACACGATTCGTGCATTTTAAATCTGTAATATCTTCGAATATATTCATTTAAATTAGATACTGGAAAGGGCCATTTTGATCTATATTAAATTTACAACGTATTTAATTTACTTAATTGTAGAAGGATTCATTCTGTATTGCTTAAAATCACTTCGTAAGTAAGCCATTATTTCTCGTAAAAAGAAAGAAATAAAAAATGGTTGTTGTGGGTTATCCCTAAGAGATAGACATATACCGTCGCGGACTTTTTTGTAGTACTTTTTAAGGTGTACAATACTGTAGTACATTATTTTGATCTATCTCGTAGGGTGCAACCAGCGTTTGCAATGTAAGCGCAAAAAAATGTGTTTATTTGCTACATCACATTAGAAATCATCATCACCTCGAAAATTAACAGTGTTTCATTGTTCATTATATCATGCATTTATTATACATAAAAACCATCTTGAATCACTCTATCTATTAAAGAAACCCGCATCAAAATCCGTTCCATAGTTTTAAAGATTTAAGCAGACATAGGGAAATGGCGACATAGGGACAGAGAAAGTGACTTTGTTTTATACTATGTAGTGATGATAATGAGAAGTTTGTCGTGTTAGGACCGACCAGGTGTTCTCAGACACATTTTTACTTGCACTCCAGTGCTATCTTTCTCCTCACCTGTCAAGGAAATATGCTAGCCAGCACCGCCGGTCATTGTTCCTACTTTCTTTAAATCGCTCAGACAAACATATGAATTACAAATGTACAGAATAAAATTTATTTACATTGATGATGTAATTGAAGAAATGTGTGTCTTTCTGTTCGCCTGGCAGCTACTAGTGCTCATCGGAATCGCCTGTCATTTTGTTTTTGAACTTCTTAATGAATGATCTAAATCCTATAAAAATTTCAGCCTTACAGGAACAAGTTTTTTTGTGTCATTTTTTTTACACTTTCAAAACCATGAAAGATGATGATGTGCAGGGCTGAGACCTGCCAGGCGATGGTTACGTACTTAGCACGTTATGACTCATCACTACAAGAGTTTCTAGCCTTACAGACACACCGTTGGTCGAAAGGTTCAGTAGCTCTCTTACTAAAAGAAGGAGGTTCTCAATTCGACCATATACAATGTAAACTCCATGTAACGTCACTCGATTTTACGACAAATTCCCTAAAGCGTCGAAATCACTCGGCTTTGGTTGGGTTAGCTTGTCGTCCATACAATGACACACTCTATTTAGCATTACACCCACTCTCAATAACGACGAGAATTAAATAATTAAAAGTACTCTTTAACTTGCCAAAATTAGTAATAACTACGCAGTTGTGTATGTTCTTTTGTCCACTTTATTATCCTAGCCCGTAATAAACTCGACTGTCGACATCATACATACCGAACTTTCCAAGAAATCTGTTCTTTTGTCGAAGAAATTGGGATTGCTTGCATGTGTAGACTGTTGTTAGTAGGAGTCATGGATTATTATTGGAAAAGTACTTTTTTTACCACCAAGATGATTCAATATCGCAAGATATGAATAAAATAAGTAAACAAATACAGCAAAATTATTGGTGCAGCAAAAGACGTCAGACGAAAATAACAGACTATACGCAATAGCGTTCAAATAAGAATTGTTTTTATAACATTACTATAACTAGTCTGAAATAAAAAAAAACTTTTTCTAATGCAGATTTTTCTTCTCTCCATTTAACAACTCTATATAACGTCAAAATATGCACAGTCCCTTGAGTGTCGTTGTATAGAGCTTACACTGTATACATATATATTATTTTTAATGTGTGTTCGGGGATAACTTCGTCGTTTATGAACCGATTGTGATGATTTTTTTTAATGGAAAGGAGATATCCCAACGGTGGTGCCATGATAAGTACACTAAGAGAAATCGAGATCGACTAAAGGCATCCAAGAGAAATCGAGACGAACCTTGAATTCGGTTTTTGTTTTTGTTAAAATTTTTAAACATATAATCAACTTCATAACAATCCATTCATTCATAACATAACAAGCAAAATAAACCTTTAATAATTTAAAATAATATTTTTCTCTAATATGTTGTTGTTTTTGTTATTTCTATATTTAACTAAATTGTTTAGTGCATGAATTATACTGAAATATATATATCTCTATATATATAAAAGAGTAAGGTGACTGACTGACTGACATACCCAGAGATGAACGCACAGCCGAAACCGCTGAAGCTAGAATCCTGAAATTTTGCATGTAGGTTCTTTATATAACGTAAGTGAGCACTAAGAAAGAAATTTTTGTAATTCCACCCCTAAGGGGGTAAATCAGGGGATGAAAGTCTACGTGAGCGAAGCCGCGTGTAAAAACTAGTATATAGATTATTATAGATATATAAATAGTGATTTCACATTTCATGACCTTTCATATAATCTCTCATACCAATCAACTTGTATATTTATTCCTGAAAGGAGAACAGTGTCATTGACTGCCCTCACAAGTACAATCATTCATAACCTTACACTTGAATAATACTTTATCCAAAAAGTAAGAACTAACCCTAAATTAACTGGGTAGTAGTGAACTAGTCACTAACGAAACGAACGATTAAAAAAACTTTAAAAAAAAAAAAAAAACCGACTTCCAAAAACATCCAACGAAAACTCTCTGTCAAAAAACACTTAAAAGCGTAAAATAAACTGGTTCTTCATAAATTGCCTATACCTAATTCTTTATTCATTTAAATAGTAGTATTATAATGGGTGCTAGGTGTTTAAGTCAAGTTGTTTACTACATCGTTCGATAGATGGCGCTGTGCGCTACCGGTAGATCGCACTATCGTTTGGTGACGGCATGTAATATATAGTGAACGGATTTATTTTTTGTTTTGAACATTCTTTCAACTATTGTGTATTGTTTTACCTAGTGAGAAATACAACTAGTGGTTAACAGTCAGTAGTTTGATTTTACGGCCCCTGAGGATCCATTTGTACATGGTCCTTCGAAGCCGGATACAGTGCGCGGAAGTGTCAACGTGCACACGTTAGTGCTTTACCAGCACAGAAACCAGAGTGGATTGCTCTGAAGTGCTCCCGCCGCTAAGCGCCACGAAGAGGCCTCAGCGACGTACTCCGTCAACGGCAGAGGGCGCCACGGGTGTGGAGTCACTTGGCTGTCAGCAGCGCGTTGAAGTGCATTAAACAGCGGAGTATCACTGAAGCGGATAATACAGGCGACTAGTAGCGGTGGCGTGGTGGAGACATAAGCGGTGGTGTGTTGGATACACAAGCGGCCTCTATTGGAGAAAGTGAGTGAAGTGTTCGAGCAAAACTGTGAGTAAACTACATATATTTCTTTACTGAACTAGTGCAAAGTGTGAAGTTCCGTCGGCAGCGATTTCAAACTTTATTAAATTTTAAGTAACTTAGAATAGTTTTAAATTTTCAAGCACTTGTAGTTTTTGTAGTAATATTTTGGACTTAGAATAATTTTGTTAATTTTGTACTTACGGGGAATCCATGCCCGATTTTTTTCTAAGTGTCACATTCTTCAAACACTTAGTCTTGTAAAATTTTGAAATTTATTTAGGACTTAGAATAATTTTGTCAAAGTTGTACGTACGGGGAATCCATGCCCGATTTTTTTCTAAGTGTCACATTCTTCAAACACTTGTAAAATTTTAAAGATTTCATGCTGGTATTGGGACTTGAAATATTTCCGTGAAAGTTATATACGCTTAAATTTTTTAAGTGTCTGACACTCATAAAGTGTATTTGTTGCCTGGATTGAAATAGTTTTACTTGATTTTATCGGTACATTGTAACATTTTGCAATTCTGTGGTGTTTGTGATCTGTGTTTTCTGTAATCTTAAATCAAATTGATCTTTTCATACTTACATAGTTTCTACCGTCAACATGGAAGCATTGATAAAGCTACAAAATGACGCAAAGAATTCCATTGAGAAAGGCAGAATAAATTACAAAAAATCACCTAAAGAACGTTTAACGCCTTCGTTCCTAGAGACTAGATTGGAAACTCTGGAACAACAATGGAAGTCTTTTGTAGAAACACATAGGCGGATTGTAGAACTTGCCAAAGATCACGAACATAGTTATTTTAAGATAGATACATATGATAGCACCGAGGAAAGTTATATGGTTTACAAATCAGAGTTAAAGGAACATATTTTAAAACTTGCAAGGCCGACAAAGTGTTCAGATAAGCATCCAGCAACGAAGCATAATAATGTAAAATTACCTAAAGTTGTTATTCCTATGTTTTCGGGGAAATATACAGAGTGGACATCGTTTCGCGATCTATTTCTATCATTAATCCATAATAATGATGAAATCGATGATGTACAGAAATTACATTATTTAAAGGGTCATTTAGCGGGTGAGGCAGAACAATTGTTGCGTCATACGCCAGTCACAGCCGCTAATTACCAGGAATCCTGGCAGTTGCTGACTAAACGTTTTGATAACAAACGATATTTGTGTAACGCTATGTTAAAGAGGCTGTTAAATCAGCCGAATATTTCAGAATCAGCTGGCGCGATTAAAGAGCTCTTGGACACAACTGTAGACTGTGTAAACGGTTTGGCACACATCGGTGTTGGGGTTGACTCTTGGGATGTTATAATTATATACATAATAAGTGCTAAATTAGATACTGAGTCGCGAAAGTTATGGGAGTCAACTATTAGCACCTGTGAGGAATTGCCTACCCTTGATAAATTTAAGACTTTTTTGGAATCCCGGTTTCGCTCGTTAGAGTATTTAGATACAACAAATTGTAGACAAAAGACAAATAACAAACCAAGAGTTCTTCATGTAGTTGCTTCAAAATCCTGTAACCCAGTCAAAATAAGCTGTCCATTCTGTAACCAACCTCATAAACTTAGTCACTGCAAACAGTTTTGTAAGGATGATTATAAAACACGTAATGATTTCGTTCGAACCAACGGCTTGTGCTTTAATTGTTTAGGGTCGAATCATTCTGTAAAGTTTTGTCGTGTCACCGCCACTTGTCAAATTTGCAAACGCAAACACCACTCGTTATTACACCCTAAGGATTCCTCAGGATCAGCGTTGTCTGGAGGTGTATCAGAGACGACGTCAGTAGTCATGTCGGCAGTAGCTAAGTCGAACACTGCTTCCGATGTGGTGCAGGAGTTAAATGCTTCCACTATAATCACACACTTTAGCAAGAAGATTGTTCCAAGTCAGGTCTTGTTGGCGACCGCTCTTGTTGAAGCACAGACAGAGAACGGTTACAAACATCTGCTGAGGGCGTTATTGGATCAAGGATCCCAGACATCGTTTATAACCGAATCAGCAGTTCAGTTGCTTGGACTCAAAAAGATACCTACAAGAGGTGTCATTTCGGGTATAGGAGGTGACGGCGGAGCTATGGTCTCCAAGTCTATAGTTTTCGTAACTATTAAATCACGTCACGATCCTAATTTACAAATTCAAGTTCAGGCATATGTATTGAGCACTATCACCTCACTTCTACCAGGTGATAAAGTATTAGTACCAACATGGCATCAACTAGACGAAATTGTTTTAGCTGATCCAGAGTACCACACTCCAAACAAAATCGATATTTTGCTTGGAGCCGAGGTCTACGGTCAGGTTCTCCAAGAAGGTTTAATTAAGTACCCTCTTGGACCTTTGTTAGCTCAGAAAACACGTTTAGGTTGGATTTTGTCTGGACGAACACACACAGATTCAAATTCAGATTCAGCACATTGTCACCCGGCTTTCATTAGCATGTATTCGCAGATTAGTGACAATGAGATGCTCAAAAGATTTTGGGAAATCGAATCTGACTTATTCAGTGAGAAGAAAATACTCACCCAGGAAGAGGAGTTATGCGAAGACTTCTTTAAGCAAACCACAAAACGAGACTGCACTGGTCGATATATTGTCAGTTTACCATTTAGGGACTTAGACCCTCAGTGCAAATATGGAAACACTAGAGAAGTTGCACTTAGAAGAATTCACCTTCTTGAACGTCGTTTCAAGAAGGATCCAGAACTTAGAATTAAATACACAGAAGTTCTCCAAGAATACCTAGACCTAGGTCACATGGAAGTTATCAATCCCAAAACGGACACTCAGAGAACTGAGGCTGTGTACCTACCTCACCACGCCGTAGTTCGGGAGGATAAAACAACGACTAAGGTACGAGTTGTATTCGACGCATCTTCTAAGGGGTCCAATGGTGTGTCACTCAACGATACACTGATGGTTGGCCCTACCATTCAACCGGACCTGCGTCATATTGTGATGAAATGGCGGTTACATCCAATTGTCCTTTGTGCCGATATTGTTAAGATGTACAGGCAAGTCATAGTTAGTCCTCACCACACCTCTTTTCAACGGCTGCTCTGGCGAAGCGATGCGGAGTCTGAAATAAAGGATTACAAATTAACACGTGTGACCTTTGGAACGGCATGTGCGCCTTACCTTGCAGTTAAGTGTTTGCAGCAGTTAGCACAAGATGAAGGAACATCTTTTCCGTTGGTCGCTGAAAAATTAAAGGAAGAGTTTTATGTAGATGATTTTATGTCAGGTTGTCAGAGTGTAGCGGAAGGAATGAAAATTTATAAAGAAATGACAGAAATGCTAGAAAGAGGAGGTTTTGAATTGCAAAAGTGGACAACAAACAGCCGAGAACTTACAAGGAAATTTAGTGAAGCTAAAAACAGTAGAGACAAGGTAATAGAATTAAACTTACCTGCAGTAACGAAGGTACTAGGCATCTCCTGGGACAAAGAGCACGATTGTTTCAATTATTCAGTAACATTGAATCAGCAGTCTGGCCCAATTACCAAAAGAAATGTCGTATCGGAAATATCTCGCCTCTTCGATCCCTTAGGGTGGGTAGCACCGTGCGTTATACCCGCAAAGATATTCATCCAAAAATTATGGCTTGCGGGAATCGATTGGGACGAGAGTTTACCTACTGTTTTACAAAATGAATGGTCAAATTACAAAACTGAATTATCGAACTTGCCTAACATTGTTGTCCCTCGGTGGTTAGGAACTAATAGCAACGATATTGTAGAACTCCAAGGCTTCTGTGATGCATCCAATAAAGCATACGCAGCAAACAAACAAACAAACAATCGTAGGTAAGTAGTAAGTTGAATTATTTCATCAAATTTCATCATCAAGAATACAAATTAACGTACGTGTAATATTAAAATCATCCTCTAATCCCTAACTGTTGAAGAGTTTAATCTTCTATCATCAGCTCACCTAAATAGCTTGAAAGTATACGACTGAAGGTCTTTAGAAACGTATGAAATTGAAAGAATTATTCTCCAACTCCTAACCGTTGAGGAGTTGTACCTTCCACCTTCCATCATCAGCTTACCTAAATAATTTGTAAGAATACGACTAAAGGTAACTTATATACATATGTTATTTAAAGATTTATCCTCCAACTCCTAACCGTTAAGGAGTGGTACCTTACATCATCAGCTCATCATCATAAAATGATGACTACCAGACGCAAATACCGGTGTAACTTCAGAAAATATACGAAAAACATAGTATGTGCCTATAAAAAATGAGGGTTTCCCTCGATTTCCCTGGGATCCCATCATCAGATCCTGATATGCTGGCAATGGGACCACCACGGAAGCATACCCTGTCGAATACAAAAAAATATTTCAAAATCGGTCCACAACTGACGGAGTCATCAGGTTAACATACATAAAAAAAAAAAAAAAAAAATACATACAGTGGAACATAGAACCTCCTCCTTTTTGGAAGTCGGTTAAAAAGTCAATGTTTTTCACCTGTTCAACATTTTGAGCACCTGATTTATGCACCTGCCAAAGTGACTCTACTTTGGCTGATGGTAAGCATGAACAGAATCTAAGAGTGATGGTATGTTTGGTTGATATGTAAAAAAAATTATTATTGAAAAATAGGTTAAACTGTTGCTTAATATTATGGATATAGTTTGCAAACGTTCTAGTAAATTGATTCATAATGTAAGTGTTTCTCGTCGATACGTATAAATATTAGGAAGGAACGTAACACGATCGTTTCGTTTTATAGAGAGGGCGACGAGCGAGAACAACACGAGCGAGGAGTGGGGGCTGATCATGGACATCTGCGACCGCGCGGGCGCGTCCAGCGCGCACGCCAAGGACTGCCTGCGCGCCGTGCTGCGGCGTCTGGCGCACCCCGACCCGCACGTGCAGGTGCACGCCGCCACGCTGCTGGACGCCTGCGTGGCCAACTGCGGCCGCGCCTTCCACCTCGAGGTGGCCTCGCGCGACTTCGAGCAGGAGTTCCGCCGCCTGCTGGCGCGCGCGCAGCCCGCCGTGGCCGCGCGCCTGCGTGCGCTGCTGCGCAAGTGGGCCGAGGGCGAGTTCCGCGACGACCCGCAGCTCGACCTCATCCCGTCGCTGCACGCCAAGCTGCGCCAGGAGGCGGCCGACGCGCCGCCCGCGGCCCGCGCGCCCGACGCCTCGCTGCAGGCCGCGGCCGCCGCGCGCGAGCAGGAGGAGCTGGCGCGCGCCATCTCGCTGTCTCTGCGCGAGGCGCCGCCGCTGTACCCGCGCGTGGACGCGCCGGACTCCGCGCCGCCGCCGCCGCGCCAGGTGCGCGCGCTCTACGACTTCGAGGCGGCCGAGGACAACGAGCTCACCTTCCTCGCCGGAGAGATAGGTACGTCTGACCTATTGTGATGCGGACTCTTTTTTAACGCGATGACGACATCGCCTAATCTTTTCATTTTATCCACCTACTGTTTCAATTACCTATATTAAATGTACTTTTATCAAAAACATCAATAAAACTAAAAGTAAATACTTATCGATGAAATGCTATCACTTGATTTATGTGATTACACGTAGTAAACGAATTGCCACAGTGAGCGATGCTGCAAAACACCATTTCACAGGTGACTGAGCGTAATATCGCGCGCTGGTGGCGTCCGAGTCACCAGCGCGGCGATAAGTTTACACGTACATAGCAGTTTTATTACCTTATTTAGATTTCTGTGGGTCACGACATACGGCTTGGTGACAGACGGATAGACCGACGGCCGGATAGCGGAGTATTAGTAATCGGATCTCGTTTAACCTTGTCGGTACGAAACTCTAAAAAATATATGGGGCATTTCACGTGTAGCGGACAACGAAAAAAGGGTCAGGATTCCGATTTCATTTATATTTTAGTATGTTATACCTGTACATATCCTCGGCACAGATACCAAATATTTTTGCTTTGCAAGCCTAGTTTTGAAAATATAGGTCTCTGAAGATTTCAGTAAACGTGAGGTATGCACTACTTCGGATGTCATTATCAGTTCAAATATAGTAATTTTGGAACAGATTGGACACTGAGTTAAATATTACATTTAATAACCTTTATATCCTCATAATTTGCATAATTAAAAAATTTTTTTTTTCGTTTTTGACGAAATTCGCATTTTTTTGTAATTTTTTTTTGATCATGAAATTAAAGTTTATATTATGTTTAAACTTCATGCCAAGTTTCATAGTGGGCTGTAAGGGTTACCGTGGTTCCTTACACAGATGTATGATAGAGAATGATAATTAATGATAATAATTGATGGGTATGCTGATTTATGAGTGTCAAAATAAAACCGCTCTGTATGACTGATAAATGAACACTAAATTTATTGGATTGCGTATGTACATATTAGGTAAATCGGCTCGGCGCAGCGTCAGCCGTTTTAGAAATGTAAAATGTGCGGTTCACCGTACATCTTGCCCTCTCAAAAGAGAGTTCACAGAAGAGGAACAAATGCTATATGTATAAAAATATATTAATTAAGATATAATTACGATTTATAACTAAATAGTTACAAAATAATATGATGATTTGGCAAGGGAGAGGTGCCCATATTTTTCACTGACACCTTCACTGGTTTTTTTGTGGTTTTTACTTCACTGTAAATTGGTTCAGACACATTAGACACATTCACCATTTCAACTTTGTGCTCCACTCGTTCGCGCGAAGGGGGTTGTCCTGCCGAGGCCGAGCTACGCTCAGGCCTCCTACGCCATCTGCTTCGGGCCTTGAAGATCCCGACGCAAATTCCGACGATCAGGATGATTGCTATGATGCCATAAAGTACACTGTAGTGATGAATGTCGTGTACGCTCAGATCGCTTGATGATTGCCTTTTGATGTCATCAATCTGGGATTTCAGTTCGCTCCAAACGTTGACCTCCTCATAACCTTTAAATTCGGATGGCCTCTCAGGAATCGACGTGTTGATGAGCGTATTTAATATAGATACCTCTGGGACTTCAACGTTAGACACAATATTGATCTTGCTGAGATAGTTGTTGTGCGCATATAAAGTGAACGAATCTGCTCGTAATGTACACCCTTGACCTATATTTATAATGCCACTGCCCTGAAGATCCTTGATAGTCATGCGAGACGGACAGTAAATACGGACGTGGCATTCTTCACAGCACGTGAATAGCCAGTCATTGCTCCCGTGTAATTTGACCCACATATCTTTGCACGATGTTTTTAATGTGTCGCACGCCGAGGTGCCTCCGCCGACACTAAGCAGTTTGATATCACATAACGATTGTTTAAGTTTTAGTTGATAGAGGGGCATGCTTAGTGAACATAATATGTTGCTTGTTTCTGATGTTTGTAGACACATACGTAAATCGTTTTCGGAGAGCAGGAATGCTAGGTCTTTGTTTAAATTGTATGCTAAGTAAGAGAACGCTGGAATGATTATTAGAGTCTCAGAACCTCGTTTCTGCTGCAGTGGAATGATTTTATCTAATTCGAATGAATCTGTGCTTAGAAGTGGAATTTTTATTTCTATGATGAGATAGTGTGTGACGATTCGGGCAGAGACCTTGAGTAATTTGTATAAATCCCTGATATTATTACTATCGACGGGTAACGCCAAATCCCCTTGAAGTTGACTTGATATTATGTTGAATTGATCCTGAAGTTCCTCTGGTAGTACTAAATGTGGGTCGATGCGCCCGTGTGAGATGTCCGTTATAGTGCCAATTAGGTTTTGTTGCATGCGCCGTAGATTTGATATGACAATGTTAGCAGACATGACTGAAGATAGAAGTGATAATGCATTGTCGGTATTCAGTATAACCCTCTGTAGTGATAAGGATGTATTTTTGACGGTTTCGTTAATAAAAGTGAATTGCCTTTTCATTATGTCTTCATGTCGTTTTAAAATGTTGTACTCGGTTTCCATTACTGACGTCTGGTTTTTAATAAGGTTTTGAAGGTGATTTTCATTACGCGTAATTTTCTCTATGTCGTCCTTATACTGGTTAGCAAACCTCTCGTCTAAGACTCCAAATAAAGTGTTCGCTAGGTACCCGATACCGTTTACCAGACCTCTCTTCCGTCTATTAGTTTGTGGGTCGTTGGTAAGGATTCGGTTGAAGTGATCTAACTCTCTAATTTCGTGCTCTAGCTGCGTAAACAAATTACTGTAATGTTGAATGGATTGTTTACTTGTATTACGTATGTTTTGAACATATGATTTTATATGACTCACTCCTTCCCAGTACGTAGACATGTTATAATAAACGATAAGTTTCCAATCATCTTTTATATAGTTTAAGTCTGATATTTTGTCAAAAAATAGGCCACGATTGGTGGTCAGCGATGATACATTGAAGTCTGTATTCTGAGTTGATTGATAAGACGGTGATGGGCATAACGTGAAAAGTAGTAAGGCTGTTAAGAGGAGGTTGGGTAATAGTTTTGATCGACGTGCTCGTAAGGTAGGCATATTTTGATTTTTGTTTGATAGATATGACGACGGAGATGATGGTGACGTGGTAGATTTGTTGACGACACACTGTTCTGAGGTTCGTTCTTCCCTAACGGGAAGCGGAACTAACTTGCAGACTGGTCTCTTCAGCATGGTATTACTTGTTTTTAATGTGACTACTCGCACGAACCCATCCTTGCCGGGGTGAAGCTCATGGACACGAGCTAGTGCCCATTTGCCCGGAGGCAAGTAGTCCTCTTTGATAAGTACAACGTCGTCAATTTGCAAGTTTTTGTTTTGAGTTTTCCACTTTGATCGTATTTGAAGTTGTTGCAGATATTCAGTAGACCAACGTTTCCAAATATGTTTATTCATATTCTGAATTAATTCCCAACGCTTTGATAAGGTAGTGGAGGTGGGTTCAGTCTGAGGTCTTGATAATAACGGTCCTCCAATGAGAAAATGTCCTGGCGTAAGGAAGTCATCGTCAAGACTCTCTGTTAGTTGGCAGAGAGGTCTCGAATTTAGGCACGCCTCAACTTGATAAAGTAAGGTTGTTAATTCCTCGTAAGTTAATTTTTGCGAGCCGAGGACTCGTTTCAGGTGATATTTCATGCTCTTAATTGCAGCTTCCCACAGTCCTCCGGCCGAGGGCCACAGAGGTGCATTGAAGCTCCATTCTATCTGTAGTTCGTTTATGTTATTGAAGAACTCAGTGTTGATATTTCGAGTAATTTCTTGATATTCTTTCCTTAAGATGCGATCGGCGCCAATGAAATTGGTTCCATTGTCACTATACATATGACGTGGGACGCCGCGCCGAGCACAGAATCGTTTGAACGCCGCTAAAAATGTTTGAGTGCTCAGATCAGAGACAAGTTCCAAGTGCGTTGCCTTTGTTGCTAGACATACGAAAAGTGCGATATATCCTTTGCACGTCCTTACTCCTCGTCCTTTGTTGATCTTCAGCTCTACAAAACCCGAAAAATCGACTCCTGTATGAGTGAACGGGCGTGATGGTGTGACCCTAGGTGCCGGTAGGTCCCCCATGATGTGGTAACGAGTTTGATTGCTGAATCGTCGACATTTAACGCATTGTCTCAGTTGACATTTCACCGTACGAATCCCTCTAATAATCCAAAATCGGTTTCTGATATATGATAGTGTAAGTCGGGGACCGCCGTGTAGCGTTGTAATATGAGCTTGTTGTATGACAAGTTGTGTAAGTCGACTATGAGGTGATAAAATTATTGGAAATTTGGCACCATCACTTAAGTTGGAATACGATAATCTTCCACGTACCCTTAAAATACCTTGATTATCTATGAAGGGGTTCAGACCGATAATTTTGCTTTTAGAGCTAACTTGACCATCCTTTTTAATGCTACTCAGTTCTGCCGAAAATTCTGTCTCCTGAGTTTGTTTAATTATAAAATTGCTGGCGCGTTCCATTTCCTTAATTGATAAGTAATTTATTTTATTTGTACTCGTATTCAGTTTGTCGCGTGCGCAGATTATGAAACGAAACACCCAGCCAAGTACCTTAGTAGCGCGGGACAATGAATTAGAGTGATTTAATAATTCGCTTACGAGTGTTATTCTATTGTCTTTTAAGGTAGAGTGCACACATGCTGATTTCTTTACTTCAGTATCTGGAGTTTGATAAGTGTGATTTTCGTAATTTTTAGGGTCAAATGATAGAAGCCACCGGGGGCCTTGCCACCAAAGTATATATTCTGATAATTTTTGTTTTGATAGTCCGCGGGTGGCGCAGTCTGCTGGATTTTCTCCTGATTTTACATGGTGCCACCTCGAAGCTGGGATGATGTTTAATATCTGTTGTACTCTATTTGCGACAAAAGGTTTCCAACGTTCACAGTCTCCATAGAGCCAGCCGAGTACTATCATAGAGTCAGTCCACGCATAAATGTCAAAATTTAATTTCGAGAATGCATCCAGAACCTTTTTTAAGAGCTGAGATAGAAGTAAGGCTCCACATAACTCCAAGCGAGGTAATGATATTTTTTTTGTAATGGGTGCTAGTTTTGTTTTCGCTGTTACTAATGTGGATCTGTAGTCGCCCTTATAATCTTTTGTTATTAAATAAATAGCGCAGGCGTATGATGTCTCGGAGGCATCGCAGAATGCATGTAATGTATTTCTTTCGCTTGTTTGACCTAAGTATCGGGATATTTTGATATTCTCGAGGTCCTTAAAGTCATTTGATAATTGATTCCATTTGGATTGAGTTTCTATTGGTATTTTATCGTCCCACGTTGTCGCTGATAGCCAAGTACTTTGAAAAATAAGCTTTGCTCTGATTGATAACGGCGATAACCAGCCCAAGGGGTCGAAAATCTTTGATATGTTTGATAGTAATTGTCGTTTCGTAAGGATTTCATTTCTGCCTACTTGATCGAAATAATTTTTAAACATAAATGAATCTGTATTTGGGCTCCATTTGAGGCCAAGAGTTTTTCTTGATTCTTGACATTTGAACTCGAAAGTTTCACATGATAATAGATTTGGTGATAACCCCTTTAATATAATATTTGATATGTTACTTGACCACTTTCTTAAATTCATGTCTGCTGTGTTAAAAATACAGATTAGTTCGTTAATTAATTGCTGTATGGCTTCGATAGAGTTTTCTCCGGTTAATAGGTCATCAGTGTAGAAACTGGATTCGATTGCTTCCGCTGCCTTAGGATAATTTGCAGCCTCATCGCGTGCTAGTTGTTTTAGTGTACGTATTGCTAAAAAGTTAGATGCCTTTAAACCGTAGGTTACAGTCGTTAGTTGATATTCCTGCAAGATTTTATCCGGAGAGTTCCTCCAGACAATCGTTTGTAGAGGTTGATCAGTCCTTCTGACGAATGTCTGTCGAAACATCTTCTCAATGTCGGCTGTTATGACATATCTATACGATCTCCATACCAAGATGAGAGCTTGCAAATCCTTTTGAAGATTGGGACCGCTGTACATAAGGTCATTCAGACTGCTTCCTGACGATGTTTTTGAGGAACCATTGTAAACTACGCGCAGTTTTGTAGTCTCGGAGTCTAATTTCAATACACCGTGGTGTGGCAGATAATATGATTTATTTAAGTTTGATTTAACAGGACGCATGTGGCCCAAATCCAGATATTCTTGCATAAATTGCTTGTAACTGTCTGAAAATATTTTATTTTTTGAAAACTTCTTTTCTAATTGTTTAAACTGTGCGACAGCTTTTTCCTTTGATGTACCCAATTGATTTTGATACCCTGGTTTCATTGGATAGGCCACTTCATATTTGCCATTCTTCAATCGACTCGTTGTTTCTTGATAAAAGTTCTCGCAATAACTGTCTTCGTCTGATATTGTTGATATTTTATTGTAGATATCTTCGACTTCCCAAAACTTTGATAAGTCCACAGCTTCGCATACGACAGCGTGGCAATGTAAAGTTTGTATGTTACCTGATACAATCCACCCTAGGCTCGTACTCTGCGCTATGGGTGCTCCTTCCGGTCCCTTTATTAGACCATTTTTGATAATCCTCGAATAGACATCTATCCCGAACAATATGTCGATTCGTCTTGATATATTAAAGTCAGGATCTGCCAGTTGTAACTGTTCAAGATAATTCCATGATCCCAGCTGGAATGATGTGTTAGGTAAGTCTCTGACAACCTTGCTCATGATATATGCTACGGCTTCAAATTGATAAGTCGGATCGAATAGTGATTGACAATTGATATTCACCATCCCTTTGCTCTGTTTGGTGCAAAGATCAATGCCTGATATTGATAAAATCGGACGTTCACGCTTTAGGCCTAAACACTGAACTACTCTTTCTGATATAAGTGATACCTGGGATGCAGGGTCGCACAATGCCCTGAAAGTGACGAATGTTCCGTCGGCGGCTTGTATGTTTACTAGAGCGGTTGCTAATAGAGATTCTTGTTCACCTGATGATACATGATACGTATTTTTAGTTTGATAAGTTGACGTAGGTAAAGTAGGTTTCAAATCTTGAGAGTTTTTCTGTTGATGTTTAATTGATTTATGTGTCGTAAAAATAGCATTCGAAGTTGTAGGCATAAACGCTTTATGTAGAATAGAATTATGCCTGCCGTTGCACTCTTTGCATCGTTTCGTCGATATGCATTCTCTACCGTAATGCTTATAAAGACAATTTGCGCAAACTTGTAGGTCGGTTAGTGTCCTCAATTGAGTTTCCGGCGACATGGAAATAAATGTATTACATTGAAATAATTGATGATGTTGATTACACAATAAGCACGGTGACACATAGGTAGCTAAAGCTTGATAGTTCTTATTGTCTTGATTATAAGGTGTAGAAAATAACGCCCTATGTTGTTGTTGCCCAGATTGGGTTGACTTGTAAGGTAAAAAATTTCGTGATTTATACGGGAAGCGTTGGTTTTTATTGATATTATTTGAGATTGATTTTTGTGTGTTATCTTGATAATGTGTATCTTCGAGAGAGTTAAACTTCCTTTCGAGAAACATCATGAACTCTTCGATCGATGCCAACTGCCTTGGTTCGTTACGGGACTCCTTGTACTCGGAGCGAGTTAGGGGGTCCAATTTTTTACATAATAGGTGAACTAGAAACGGATCCCATGACTTAGTGTCGACATGCTGGTTATGTATGGCGTGAAGGCACTCAGTAGTAGTGTCATATAACCTTTTGAGTTCCTTAGCTGATCGTTTAGTGATAGAGGGTTGATTTAAAAACATTTCTATTTGTTGCTCGAATATTGCCTGGCGGTTTTGATATCTATGAGTTAAAATATCCCAAGCTGTTTCGTAATTGTCAGCAGTGATGTTTAAATGGGCAATGAGACGGAAGGGCTCTCCCTTAACTTTATTTTTCAAATGCTGGAGCTTTTGAGCCTTTGCTATGGCGTTGTTGTTATGAATTGTCTCTGTGAATAAGTCAAAGAAGGTAGGCCACTGAGTGTACCCTCCAGTAAAAAGCGGGACTTCAAGTTGAGGAGTTGCTTTGTACCTATGCTCAGTGTTTATTAATTTCGTGTTCAGCTGCAATTTTATGCTGTTGTACATTTTTTCATGGTCAAAAAATTCATCTTCATAATTATTGTCCACCCCTTCCAGGATGTTGTCAATTTTTATATGTAAATCTTCTATGGTAGACCATGTTGCCTTCAAGTTCTGAAGACAGTCCTCTATTTGCCATATTTCGGAGATATTCTCAAGGTCTATGTTATTAATCTTACGGTTCAATGCTCTGAAGTACGTTCTTTGTAGGGATAAAAATGAAACTAATTCTTGACTTGACTGAGAGCAGCCGGCGTCTTCTGCCTTTCCATAAGAGGTCAGGAGTGTTTTAGTGTTGTGATATATATCCGTGGCCTTACGATACAGTTCGTCCACAAAATAATTGCTGGATCGATCTGGTTGTCGTAAAATTGTGTCATGGTTTATGGTGAACTCTTGCCAGAGGTTCTCTAAAGTTTCAAGCATTATTCTAATATATTCCGGATTCTTCCTTGACTTAGGATCCTTTTTGAAGTTCGTTAATATTTTATCGAGGTTTTTATGGAGGTCGAATTGACGGTCAATCAAAGGAGATGTCATGATAATAAAATGGAACGAACTTACTTTGAATACTGCTTCACCTGTCTCCACCGATTACCAGCTGCTTAACCAAGGCCTCCTGGCCCTTTTTGCTGTTGATGATATCCCGGGCGCTCGACCTAGGGTGCTAAAAATCTCGGCGGTGTAATGCCTAAGTTGATAATGATATTGATAGTCACTGTAACGCAATAACTACGCAGTACTTATTCACGATATTTCAGTGCCACGTTCGCGAACGCGTGAGCGCAAAGATACCAGGCGCACTCAAGAGGACGTGATCCTGCACTGCGGAGCGCTCGAAGGACCAAAAAACTATGTAAGGGTTACCGTGGTTCCTTACACAGATGTATGATAGAGAATGATAATTAATGATAATAATTGATGGGTATGCTGATTTATGAGTGTCAAAATAAAACCGCTCTGTATGACTGATAAATGAACACTAAATTTATTGGATTGCGTATGTACATATTAGGTAAATCGGCTCGGCGCAGCGTCAGCCGTTTTAGAAATGTAAAATGTGCGGTTCACCGTACATGGGCCGCGCCATCATTTAGGAGCTACAAGTAAAATAATGACGAAGATCGGTAATGGCCGCCTTCTAGCGTCTAGTCAGTTAGCGAGACTTACTGAATTATTTCTTTAAATAACATATAAATAACACTGTCTCTGTTATATCTTTGCTTGCATAAGACAGTAGTCGATAATCGAGCATCGCTGAGTAAGTATCGGTTAACGAGTATTATCTATGATAGCTCTTGTTCAATTCAAACACACTCAGTGTTCAATTTGTTCCAAAATTACTATATTTGAACTGATAATGACATCCGAAGTAGTGCACACCTCACGTTTACTGAAATCTTCAGAGACCTATATTTTCAAAACTAGGCTTGCAAAGCAAAAATACACACATCAAAAGTGTCTAGGGATCAAGCATTTTTATGCGGATTTCTTGAGATTGAGATGTGGCTTTGGCCCTGGCCTGCTCAGTCGCCAGACTTGAACCCGATTGAGCATGCATGGGATATGCTACAGAGAAGAGCTCTGCCGAATATGGAGGGTATCCAGTCGCAAGAAGACCTTTTTTTGTTGTTGCAACGAACATGGGCGGCCATTCCACAGCGTGTTTGGATGAACTCATTTTGAGTATGCCAAACCGATGTTCTTGTGTTGTTAGTGTTCGCGGTAGAAACACGGATTATTAATTGTTTAAGTTACCTAATAAAATTTTAAAGAAAACTGTTATTTCAGTCTTTTTTTCGAACTTTAATGTTAGTGGTTCAAATGTCAAAAATCCTTTTATTAGGAAAATGGCAAATTTCTTTATTAATGCAAAGGTGACTTGGTTTATCGTTACTGTGACAAACGAAAACACTTTATTTGATGAATCCTTAAAGAAAATTTTAATTAATATCAATCAGGAGAAAAGTTATTGCAAAAATATATGTTGATCCCTAGACACATATGTTGATCCCTAGACACTTTTGATGTGTGTATTTCGTATCTGTGCCGAGGATATGTACAGGTATAACATACTAAAATATAAATGTAATCGGAATCCTGACCCTTTTTTCGTTAACGCGTCTAGTGTTACCGTACAAATCGAACGGTCGATAACATTCGAAGACTATAATCGGTCTTTGCCATATTAAATAAACACTCGTACATAATCCACTCGAACCCCGCGACGAGCGTCTCAACAGTTTGAATTCGTCCGCAGTGCACGTGACGGACTCGACGGATCCGAACTGGTGGAAAGGTTACAACGAGCGCGGCGAGGGCCTGTTCCCCGCCAACTTCGTGACGGGCGACCTGTCGGAGCCGGGCGCGGCGGGTGCGGCGGGTGCGGGGGGTGCGGGGGGTGCGGCGGGTGCGGCGGGCGCCAGTTCACCCGCGCAGCCCGCCCCCGAGGAGGCGGTGGCGCACATCGACGAGGCGGCCATGGACGCGGCGCTGGCGCTGCTGCACGAGGCGGACCCGCGCGAGGCGGGCGCGGCCGAGGCGGAGGCGGCGCTGGCGCGGCTGGAGGCGCGCGCGCACGCTATGGGCGCGCTCGTGGACGCGGCGCTGGAGCGCGCCGACCGCCGCCACGCGCGCCTCACGCAGCTCAGCGCCGAGCTGGTGGACGCGCTCAACCTCTACCACTCGCTCATGCGCGACCCGCTCAAGCCGCCCTACGGCCACGCGCCGCCCCCGCCCCCCGCGCCCCCCGCGCACCCCGCACACCCCGCACACCCCGCACACCCCGCACACCCCGCACACCCCGCACACCCCGCACACGCCCCGCACTACGCCTTCGCGCCGCAGCAGATGCACCCCCAGCCGCCCAGGTACCGCCCTATTAGCCATTTCGACAACTTTTAATAGATAGAGACGGACGAACGACGACCTATACCGTAAACGATGTGTTAACGAACGTGGTGACGTACGGCAGAAAGTGAAGGTGCGCTATCGTTACAGGTGCTGAGCGCTCGTCCCTCGCCCGTGCGGACGCGACGCGGCTTCTCTCTTCCGCGTCGATAGATCTACGTTCGATCGTTTGCAATTTTAATATTTTATTTAATATATTTTTGTAATGAACGTTGCGGATAGATGTTATGTGTATTATTGTTACATTCTCCTGTCTGTATCGTATTTTGGCGTATTTTGGGTGTCGGTGCGACGGCATCGCACGACCTTGACGGCTCGACCCCGTCAAGGTCGTGCGATGAATCTTAAGGAAACGGATGATTGGCAATAAAATATATGTTTTGTAATATATACAGCATATACTGCATATCCGATACGAGGCTTCAAACGTCGAAGGGTAAAGCTTAAAGAGACGTCACTCGCTGTGGTGGGAGCGTTGCCTTAAATGTCAATCCTCTTTAATTATCATCAGGTGGGGGTCAAAGTCATTCCAGTTAACTTCAAAATTTCTTCGGTGCATAGATAGGTGTTCTTCGATCGAATATGATGCGAGACAAGAATGAGCATAGTTTAAGGAGCAGCACTCGGACACAATATAATATATAATACATACACGTCGAGTGCTAGCCGAGTGAGACAACTAGACAGCGCTAGAATCTGTGCTCAGCGGTCGTAGGTTCTGAGAAATATTGTATTTTAAATTTTAATTTACTGTACAAATTTTAGTTTACTATGAAATTATACTTGTTTAAAGAAATTTTTTGTGTTTCTAGCTTTCCTACCCATGTCCCCTCCACGAGCCAGCCCTTCTCGTTGTTTGTAATAAATTGCACCAACTGTAGGGGTAGTTTCCCTAACATTACTTGTAGTGTGGCGACTTCCACATACAGCGTAACAGAAATATACTACAGCGCCATCTACCGAAGTTACACTGAACTGCGGATTAACGAAGGAAACTAAGAAACTACCAAGCCTGAATCGCGCAGTGGAAGTTCTCGCGCCGAATAACATATATACAACATCAACCGTTGGGCAGTTGGCCCGCCAGGCATGATCACCTCGCCTGATCGGAGGATCCTCCCTTTGTGTTGGAGGGACATGACACCCGTTCCTCCACAGTGGTGACCCCGACATGATTGGAAGCAGCCTTCGAGCAGCATCAGCTCGCCACCATCATGTTCATTCCCGTAGCAAGTCTCAAAGCCAGCTAGCAACCTCGGCCTCAACAGGGATACACCACACGCAGGAAGCGACCGCTCCAGCCTGGTTACCCCTACGGCCTCATCAGCGTCTAGAGTCTAGGCACAGCACACTGCAGCTACGGTTCATGTAAGCAGAGCATCTCTCTCCCGTCTATGCAGCAGCAAGCCACTATGCAGTAACCACCCCGACTCACTGGGGACCTCACCGCAACACCGCCTGCCATCCGACTTACTGGGATCAGCGGACTACAGCCCCGACTTACTGGGACTAGCGGCTATTAGTTCCGACTTACTGGAACTTGCGGCACTCAGTTCCGACTCACTGGAACTACTCACTCATGGCACTGGCAAGCTCCACAATAGAGCACAGACAGCTGACTCAACATAAATCAACCTCCGGTCTTGGAGGGGAGTGATGTAGCGACTTCCACATAAAGCGCAAAAGAAATATGCTACAGCGCCATCTACCGAAGTTACCCTGAACTACGGAGTAACGAAGGAAACTAAGAAATTACCAATCCTAAATCGCGCAGTGAAAGTTCTCGCGCCGATTATCATATACAACATCCCAACATTAACCGTTGGGCAGTGGCCCGCCAGGCATGATCACCTCGCCTGGTCGGAGGATCCTCCCTTTGTGTTGGAGGGACATGTGACACCTGTCCCCCACAGTAGCATATTGGAATATATACATGCGCACGAGTGGGCCGCGCGGGGGTGGGGAGTTCGGTGAACCGCCCTCGCCGGGCAATATATACATGCGCACGAGTGGGCCGCGCGGGGGTGGGAGTTCGGTGAACCGCCCTCGCCGGGCAATATATACATGCGCACGAGTGGGCCGCGCGGGGGTGGGAGTTCGGTGAACCGCCCTCGCCGGGCAATATATACATGCGCACGAGTGGGCCGCGCGGGGGTGGGAGTTCGGTGAACCGCCCTCGCCGGGCAATATATACATGCGCACGAGTGGGCCGCGCGGGGGTGGGAGTTCGGTGAACCGCCCTCGCCGGGCAATATATACATGCGCACGAGTGGGCCGCGCGGGGGTGGGAGTTCGGTGAACCGCCCTCGCCGGGCAATATATACATGCGCACGAGTGGGCCGCGCGGGGGTGGGAGTTCGGTGAACCGCCCTCGCCGGGCAATATATACATGCGCACGAGTGGGCCGCGCGGGGGTGGGAGTTCGGTGAACCGCCCTCGCCGGGCAATATATACATGCGCACGAGTGGGCCGCGCGGGGGTGGGAGTTCGGTGAACCGCCCTCGCCGGGCAATATATACATGCGCACGAGTGGGCCGCGCGGGGGTGGGAGTTCGGTGAACCGCCCTCGCCGGGCAATATATACATGCGCACGAGTGGGCCGCGCGGGGGTGGGAGTTCGGTGAACCGCCCTCGCCGGGCAATATATACATGCGCACGAGTGGGCCGCGCGGGGGTGGGAGTTCGGTGAACCGCCCTCGCCGGGCAATATATACATGCGCACGAGTGGGCCGCGCGGGGGTGGGAGTTCGGTGAACCGCCCTCGCTGGGCAATATATACATGCGCACGAGTGGGCCGCGCGGGGGTGGGAGTTCGGTGAACCGCCCTCGCCGGGCAATATATACATGCGCACGAGTGGGCCGCGCGGGGGTGGGAGTTCGGTGAACCGCCCTCGCCGGGCAATATATACATGCGCACGAGTGAGCCGCGCGGGGGTGGGAGTTCGGTGAACCGCCCTCGCCGGGCAATATATACATGCGCACGAGTGGGCCGCGCGGGGGTGGGAGTTCGGTGAACCGCCCTCGCCGGGCAATATATACATGCGCACGAGTGGGCCGCGCGGGGGTGGGAGTTCGGTGAACCGCCCTCGCCGGGCAATATATACATGCGCACGAGTGGGCCGCGCGGGGGTGGGAGTTCGGTGAACCGCCCTCGCCGGGCAATATATACATGCGCACGAGTGGGCCGCGCGGGGGTGGGAGTTCGGTGAACCGCCCTCGCCGGGCAATATATACATGCGCACGAGTGGGCCGCGCGGGGGTGGGAGTTCGGTGAACCGCCCTCGCCGGGCAATATATACATGCGCACGAGTGGGCCGCGCGGGGGTGGGAGTTCGGTGAACCGCCCTCGCCGGGCAATATATACATGCGCACGAGTGGGCCGCGCGGGGGTGGGAGTTCGGTGAACCGCCCTCGCCGGGCAATAAAAAACATAAAATTTGCATGCACAAAATCTGAATGCAATGTAAAAAAAATTCAACACTAAATAACGCCTTCTTTTTTTTCGGCGGTAGGTGTAGAAAAAGATAGACGTGTCGTAATTTTCAGAGTTTAATATTAATTACTATTTAATATACATTATTATAGATATTTAGAAAATGCCTTTGGCTCAGTACAGCACGAGCTTATGTTATTTGCCTTGAAATGGTATAATTTCCCGCCAACAGTTTGTGAAATAATTGCATCATACTACAGTAAATTAAAATTTGTAATCACAGCAAAAGAGGGACATACGAAACCCCTCGAAAACAGAGTAGGGTTGTTCCAAGGTTGCTGTTTATCGCCAGTAGTATTTAATACAGTTATAAATATATAAATAGAGAATATCGCAACATGCGAAAAGAGGTGGGGCTATCGGTTTAAGGTCAATGGAAAATATACGGAATCCATCTTAGCGTTCGCAGACGACCTTGCGATCATTACACGTAATCCAAAGCAGTGCCAAGAACTACTGCGTAAGGTAGATGACTTCTGTACCTGGACGGAGGGAATGAGGACAAAACCTAGCAAATGCTATTGCCTTTGTCTGGGCCGGCGAGGCACCAGGTATACCTCATATGACCCCGGGATTACTATTGGTGAAAGTGTTTCAATAATATCAAACACCGTGCCCTTTAAATTCCTTGTAAGAAAGATAGACTACAAAGGTCGTACTCCATCTATAAACGTAATAGTCGATGACTTCGTAAAAGGCATTGACAAGATAGATAGATAGATATTCTTTATTGCACACCATAAAATGAAATATACAATGAAGACAGTCAAAAAAAAAAAAACAGTGATACAATGGGCGGCCTTATCGCAGACTGCGATTTCTTCCAGGCAACCTTTAGATGGACTATACTAGTGATTTGTAGTTTGCGGTGCACATTTTGAGTTTACGTATAAAAGCAATATAACATAACAGAATTATACAGATACATATATATCCTCTCTCACACATATATACATACACTTACAGACATATAAATAAATATGAATACATACATAAACATACATATATAAAGCAGATAGTTATTGCAGAGATATGTAGTGATCCTTGACGAGTTTCTTGAAACTGTTTATTGATTGTGCCTGCCTTACGGCTTCCGGTAAGGAGTTCCACAGGCGTGCAGCTTGTACTGTAAAAGATTTATCAGTGAAAGTTGTGGAGTGTGTTGGTATTTCCAAGGTTCGATTTTCCGATGACCTTAAGCATCGTGTATGTGTGTCATGAACAAAGACAAATCGTTTCTTTTAGTAGGATGGTGTAGTAGGGTTAAATAGGACATTATAAAGTAGGGAGAGGATATGTGTATTCCGGCGAAGTCGAATTGGGAGCCACTTGAGTTTTTTACGAAATTCGGATATGTGATCATATTTGCGTAGACCAAAAATGAATCTGATACAGAAATTCTGAAGCCGCTCAAGTTTATCCAGTTGGTCCTCGTTCAGGTCGAGATAGCTGACATCGGCATAGTCGAGAATGGGTAGAAGAATTGATTGCGCAAGCTCAGCTTTGGTGGCAGTTGGGAGAAAATTGCGTAGTCTTCTCAAACACGCTGCAGAGGCGAATATTTTTCGACTAACATTTTGCATTTGTGTATTCCACGAGAGCGTTTTGTCGATGTATATCCCTAAGTTTTTAACTCTATCGCTGATTGGAATTGTTACTCCCCCGAAAGACACCTGCGGCAGTGCCTGCCAGTTAGTCTTTACGATAAGTCTGGATCTGCCGATGACTGTCACTTGAGTCTTACTGGGGTTAACTTTGAAGCCATACATTGTTGTCCATTGACATAATGTTGTTGAGATCTTTATTTATGACATCAATACCGAGATGCAGCTCATTATAGTTTGTTTGAAAATATATTTGTAAATCATCTGCGTATAGGTGGTAGGGAGAAAGAAGTTTATTTGTGATGTTTTTAATGAAAATTGAAAATAGCAAAGGAGATAAAACGCCAACCTGTGGTACCCCAGCAGATGTATTCAACCAGGTGGAGTAGTTGTCCTCAAAGCGGACACGCTGCCGGCGACCAAACAGGTAACTACGAAACCAGTCAACAGCTGATGGAGATATGTTGAGAGAGTTTAATATGGCAAGGAGAACGTCAAAGTCAACTGTATTAAAGGCGTTGCTGAAGTCTAATAGACACAACACAGTGAGTTTTCCATTTTCCATACCTTCCCTTATATCATCCGTTATATTAATGACAGCGGTGGTTGTGCTGTGGCCAGGACGAAAACCAGATTGGAATGGGTTAAGGAGGTTATTTCTGCAAAGGAATAAATTGAGTTGGTTATGGATAAGGCGCTCGAGGACCTTTGAAAGGAAGGGTAAGATGGAGATAGGTCGATATTCGGAAAGGGATACGGGGCTACGATTCTTAGGTAAAGGAGTAATCTGGGCCTCTTTCCATTTTGATGGAAATACGCTGTTTATGATGGATTCATTCAGTATATGGGTGATTATGGGCAAAATTTGATTTAGGATAAGGAGGACCATGTTGCGACTAATAGAATCCGCGCCAGTAGCATTAGATGTAATGGACCGAATACTCTTCTCAACATCACAAGCAGATACTTGACTAAGAATTAAAGGAGGGTGGTCAGGGGTTGGAAGTGTTGAAAGATAGTTTAATGTGTTAATTTTGGTTGTCTTATTAAATTCAGACGAAGCAGAGAAGTGTTGGTTAAGTAAATTAATATCAAGAACGTTACGGGACAATTCTTGACGTTGTTTTCCAATCCCTAAAGACCGAAGAAATTTCCAGACTTTAGCTGGATCACCGTTTTGTACGGAGCTATGAATATGTTGGCGTTGTGCATTCCTACACACCTTGTTGCAGTGATTTCGCAGATTTATATATTTTTCCTTATTGTAATCGGTAGGTCTTGCTTTAAATTTCGATTTTGCCGCAGCTTTGCGCTTAATTACTTTTTTAATTTCATCTGTAAGCCAGGGTGATGGTAAATGCCTCATCTTGACTGGTCGGACCGGTGCGTGTATGTCATACAGAGCTATTATATTATTATTAAAGATATCTATCCTTTCGTCATTGGATGACGCTGATAGAAGAGGAACCCAATCGATCTTCTCTGCATCCTTTCTAAGTAGATCAAGATTTATACCACCAAAATTGCGCTGCATCAAAACCTTCGACTTTGCCTTAGGGGGACGGGTCTTATATGAGAGAAACAGGAGATCATGGTAGGAGAATTCGTCTGCTGCGCACTGTCCATGTTTGGCAACGCGATCGCCTGACGAAACAAGAATTAGATCAAGAAGAGAAGGGGTACAGTTAGGAAAATTATGGGTGGCATTTAGAGGAAGAAGGGAAAGGTTGTTGGATTCAACGATGGAAAGAAGTGCTGAAGAACGATAGTCGTTTTTGAGTAGGCAAGTGTTAAAGTCACCCATAATAATGGCTTGGCTATATAATGGTAGGAAGGATTGTAGGAGATTCTCGAAGGAACAATAAAAGTTGATACGTAAAGAGGGACAGTAGTAAACCCCCAATAGTAGTTTTAAATGGTGCAGCTCGACTTCTATGAACAAGTGCTCACCCGCGTTTGTGGATGGTGGCTGTGCAGATATACTGACCACCTTGTGAGGTATGTAATGGCGGAGATAAATAGCGACCCCACCACCACCACCTTCTGTTCGATCATTTCTTATAAGTGTGAAACCAGGCAAAGAGTAAGAGGATGAAGGAAGACAGGGCTTAAGCCACGACTCCGAAACAAGAATAGCGTGAATGTCTTTGGAATGGAAATTTGACAGCATATCGGGGAAGTGAGCCGGAATACTTTGAGCATTTAAATGGATAACATTAAAATTTTTCGTGACATCGGAAAATTGTCGGTGAAGTGTGTCAGCAAGTGATGAAATACTAATGAAACTGTCATTGTCATCACTACCAAGCGAATAAAACTCATCACTATCAGAGTTCATTTAAATAAATAACAGATAAATAAATATATTTAAATATAAAGTAAAAAAAAAAAACAAAAAAAAAAAAAATGAAAAAGATCAACGGCAGCCACAGTATAGTCCACCTGCCAGTTGCATATTGTTCACAAAGTAAGCAAAAAGTAAACCAATAAAGAAAAATAATACAAAACTTAAAGCACTTAAAAATATCATTAGCAGAAAATTAATAAAAGAGGTAAAGCAAATACGAAAACATACCAGCGGAAAGTTGCAGGGTATAAAAATTATCTGAATTGTGAGACATACTTCAATAATTTTAAATTTCACAGTTACAAAATAAATAAAACAAAGCAATTAACGGTTATTCAAAAACAGTAAACATGGTTAACAATACTAATTAAAGGTTTAACAAAAAAGGCTAAGATTTATTTTTATTTTTAAGTTTACTATATTTTAACGGTTCGGTAACGAGAATATCAGTCGGCACGTTTGTGAATTTGTGATTTGAAATCGATAGATGACTCGAAATCGATTTGACTTAACGAGAATGACAGTTTATTTTGACATTGCCTTACCTGTAATTATTATGTCAAAAACCAAATAAAACAAGGTAGACCAACAGCCAATTAGTAATGTAAAAAAAGCTTGGATTTACGACAACTACTTAACATCACGTCTCAACTGGCCGTTTCTAGTATATGATATAAACCAGAACCACATAAGAACACTGGACGCGAAAGTCACTAAAACATTGAAGTCGTGGCTCGGGCTAGCACCATATTCTGCAGACCCGTCAACGTTGTACAGGGGCTCGAATAATTTTGGAATGAAATTAAAAAAACCTTCGTAACTCTACAAACACCTAAGAGTTACCAAAATGCATGTCTTGTCAAAATCCCAAAACGAAATCGTTAGATCCCTTCCAAAAGACAAAAATTCATCAGAGCTAGAGTCACGGCTCCAATTCCACAAAAAAATCATGGTGGGTACACAGTCCAGTAGAGTTGGATTGGGAATTGTTGAAATAGAAGACAGACCGACAAAGAGATAACAAAATCTTTCATACAACAAGATGAAAACGAGACCTACAAGGTGCACGCAATGAACCTAGAAATGCAGAATGAATGGTTAACTCTAGGAGAATTTTGTATCCCACCAGCTTTGAAATGGCGCACACTTTTATATGATTGGTCACTCGCCCTGTTAAAATTCTACCTCAACGCCTTTCAATTAACTCTCCCCGATCAAAGCAACCTAGTAAGGTGGGAAAAAGCTACAGAAAAGGCTTGTACGATGTGTAATGCGGCAATAGGTACAGCCTGGCACTTACTGACAGGTTGTAAGGCGCTATTAGACCGGGGTCATTCACGTCGCCATGATAGGGTATTACACATCATACGCGAAGCTATGAGTTTATCACTGGCGAGAGCGAAAAAAGGAATAACAAAAAACATAAAAACTAACATCGCGTTTGTAAAGGAAGGCTCAACAAAAAAGACTTCACTCACACAAAAGCCGTACTCAATTATAAATACCGCCACTGACTGGACATTATTAGTGGACACGTATGAAAATCACTACAGAATACCGGAGGATATCTGTGCCTAGGCGTCCAGACCAGACATATTTCTTTATGCAATGTCAATTAAGCGTGTAGTACTAGTAGAACTCACGGTGCCGTGGGAAACGAACATCCCTAAAGACCACGCTTTAAAAAGAAACAAGTACTTTGACTTAACCAACGAAATAACTAAAAATGGTTATGTCGTTGCGCTGTATGCCGTGGAAGTGGGTGCGAGGGGTATACCAGCCAAATCCCTCTATAACCTGCTTAAAGACCTTGGATTGCCAAGAGCTTCAGTAAGCTCTTTTCTTGAACGAATATCCAAAGCGGCATTGCTAGGCTCATTTCAAATATGGTTAGGTAGAGGGGGTAACACGGCGGACAGTGGAGGTGAGCTTTGACGCGTCGCCGTCGTAATAAGTGCTCCTTAAACCTAAACCTGGGTCGCAATTCCCAGGCACTGTCGAAGTCGTATGTGTTGCCCCCATCTATCACGCGATGGACCCGGCACCCGCACGGTGAATCCATGGAACGCTATAGGTCTATTATATATTATACTATTTAATATGTAAATACAATTACATTACTGGTACTCACGTTCGCAACGTATTTAATGTAATAATTTTTTTTTTTTTTCGGACATTTTAACACACAACGCCATCTAGTCCCAAGCTAAGCAGAGCTTGTGTTATGGGTACTAGACAACTGATACAAATACATATATACTTTTTTTTTTTGTAAATACATACATTAATTAGACAATTAATCCACACCACCTGCCAGCCCATCGCTTTACAGTGCTAAACATCATGTATCCATATATTAATTGAAGAATGTCACAAATCAATGATATAATATCGGCGCAAAGGACACTTGAGGAGACTTTTATCAGGAAGATGTCAGACCTTGAGTCTCAGATTCAGGGTGCTGGTCCAGCCAAAAACACCGTGGCTAAGGTAGCGGAGGAATTTCGAAGCTTTCCAGAGCTGATCTTCTCGATGCTAGGCCTGCTCCGGAAGCAGATAGGCGAGTGCTCCAGACAGATCGACGCCATAGAAACTAGACAGCGACGTAAGTCACTTATTTTTTTGGGTGTCGAAGAGGCTGAAAAGGAGGACTGTCGCGCTGCAAATCATCAACAACCACTTAAGCCTCAAGAGCATAACTGCCTCGTCCATCGTGGTCTGCCACTGACTTGGAGCGGCGAGGGGGAGCGTCGGCGGCCTATGTTACTAAAGTTTTCTAGTGTGAACTACAGATTATAGGTAGTAGAGCCACACTGATTTCAGCATGAATGGGCCGGCTCGACCGGGGCGGTACTACCCTCGCACAGAAAATAGGCGTAAAATGACAGCGTTCGTGCTGTCGTGTTTCGTTGGTGAGTGCGAGACCGGAGGCCCAAATAGTCTAGTCAACAAGTTCCATACTTGTTGACTAGACTAAAAGATGCAGCAGCATCACTAGACCGCCATGGTGTGGGTCGCCATACTGCATTGTCTGCATTCGCAGTGAGTATGGTGACCGCCACTCTTGGATTCTGCTTATGCTTTCCATCAGGCAGAGTAGTCAATTTGGCGGGCCATAAAAAAAAACAGATCATCGATTTGGAATGCGAAATCAGGACTTAAGGGTTCTTCTATCAGTGTTAAGGAGTTCCTCACAAAAACCAGGCAATCCGTCTTCGCTAAGGCCAGGTTTCATTTTGGGGTCTCTGATAGCTGGACTCAGAATGGCATCATAGTGGTCAAGGTGGTATCAGGCACAAAGTCACGACCATCGACGAGTTGAACCCTCTACTGACGAAGTACTCGAAGGCACAATCGGCTTCCTCTGGTCCCAGTGACCTTTTCCTTTTCCTTTTGATTATTTCAGTTCATTTTTACCTTTTTATTTTTAGTAATTTTAAACTTAAAGTGAATACTCCGTGTAAACAGAACATCACAAATTGTTTTGCCTTCTGCACTTTTGTTTTGTTATTGAAACCAAAATATTAATATACAGAGAGGCTGTTCTTATGTGACTTAAAAGCGTTCTACACGATCAGAACCAACTGACCAACCAAGGTGACCTTGGTCGGATTGTTATAAAAATGGACAGTGTAGAAGCCGGTTGTCCGACCGAATGTTTGGTTGGTCCCAACGGCCTTGAACGGAAGCGCATCCCTTCCGACGGGCTGCGTCGGTGGTCGGTTCCAACCACTTCCCAACCGTGTGGACCGTTGTTGTCCAACGCGAGCGCCTAAGTGTGCGCTTGTCATACGTCGCGGGCGCACGTCATCGTGTGTTGCAATATATGCATGGAATGAATAACTGTATTGATGCAATGGATTCACAAAACGAACACCGCGAACGAGAGATTGTGACCGAATTTATATCATTGTATATTAATTTACTTAAGAATTAGTTGAGTCAACCACCAACCGAGAACGAAAATAAATAAATAATAAATAAATATTTAGGACATCTAACACACAACGCCATCTAGTCCCAAACTAAGCAAAGCTTGTATTATGGGTACTAGGCAACTGATATAAATACTTATATACTTTTTTTTTGTAAATACATACATATTATACATACATATTATTGCACGTAAACTCCGAAACAAATATTTGCAGATCATACAAACATTTGGTACGACCCGGGAATCGAACCCGAGACCTCAAGAACAGCAATCGCGTAGCTACCACTGCGCCACCGAGGCAGTTGAATAGAAATTGGTTGGACACGACGGTTGGCGGTTGGTTCCGACCGCGTAGAAGGCGTTCCAATCCGACCAAGGTCACCTTGGTTGGTCGGTCGGTTCCGATCGTGTAGAGCGCTTTTTAGCAATTGTGTGCAGTGCATTACGAATGTTATCATAGATTAAAGATGCAATCGTTCACTCATTAACCGACTTCCAAAAAGGAGGAGGTTCTATGTTCCACTGTATGTATTTTTTTTTTTTTTTATGTATGTTACCTGATTACTCCGTCAGTTGTGGACCGATTTTGAAATTTGTATTCGACAGGGTATGCTTCCGTGGTGGTCCCATTGCCAGCATATCAGGATCTGATGATGGGATCCCAGGGAAATCGAGGGAAACCCTCATTTTTTATAGGCACATACTATGTTTTTCGTATATTTTCTGAAGTAACACCGGTATTTGCGTCTGGTAGTCATCATTTTATGATGATGAGCTGATGATGTAAGGTACCACTCCTTAACGGTTAGGAGTTGGAGGATAAATCTTTAAATATCATATGTATATAAGTTACCTTTAGTCGTATTCTTACAAATTATTTAGGTAAGCTGATGATGGAAGGTGGAAGGTACAACTCCTCAACGGTTAGGAGTTGGAGAATAATTCTTTCAATTTCATACGTATCCAAAGACCTTCAGTAGTATACTTTCAAGCTATTTAGGTGAGCTGATGATAGAAGATTAAACTCTTCAACAGTTAGGGATTAGAGGATGATTTTAATATTACACGTACCTTAATTTGTATTCTTGATGATGAAATTTGATGAAATAATTCAACTTGCTACTTACCTACGATTGTTTGCACTAAAAACTGTAAAATAAAAACTTTTTATAAAAAAAAAACCGACTTCCAAAAACATCCAACGAAAACTCTCTGTCAAAAAACACTTAAAAGCGTAAAATAAACTGGTTCTTCATAAATTGCCTATACCTAATTCTTTATTCATTTAAATAGTGGTATTATAATGGGTGCTACGTACCTAAAATCTGTTTGAAGTCGGTGCTAAGCCAAAAAGAATACAAACGAACAATTACAAAAGTCTAAGCGATAGTCACTTGGCACCGACTTCAAACAGATTTTAGGTACCTAGCACCCATTATAATACTACTATTTAAATGAATAAAGAATTAGGTATAGGCAATTTATGAAGAACCAGTTTATTTTACGCTTTTTTCGTTGGATGATTTTGGAAGTCGGTTTTTTTTTTATAATTTTACTCACTGCTGTTCGGATGCGTTGCACGATAAACATTGTTTTGCATTCGTATTGGCAACTTTTATAAAATGTATCTTGTTTTAGTTTCCTGTTTAAATTTTGTATTTTTTTTCCTAGTGATGTAAGCTGGCGGGTGGTGCAGAGATACAAACTGTGTACCAGATTTTGCACATTGATAGGTATATACTCAGATTACAAAAGAAAGCCAGATGGAACGTTCTTGTCAAATAACATGACGCCGATTGATTTATTTTAGTGTGCGTGACAGTCGGTGCGATACTGTAGGAACACGTACATCTTTGTGTGCGTAATGATACCATACGCAGTAAAAAAATCCCTATTTTTTTGATAAATATTAAGATTGAAAAACGGGTATTTTAATATTAAAGAACTTTAAATATTATGGTTTTTATTTTAGTTACTGTTACATACTATGCAAACTCTCAGCAACCTTTATTTTGCACTAACTTTTTATAATATGGTCGTTTTGGGTGTAAATTTCGTGTAAAAATTATAAAAAGCTAAAATCAATTACTTTATCAAAAGTACTTGTAATGTATGATTAATTTTTTTTTTTTTAAATATTCTGCTGATAAACGGTAAGTACCTGGGAATCAAGTTTTGTACTATCGATTATTCTCAATCATTCAATTATGATATCAAGCAAAAGTTAAAGACAAAACACATCTAGACACAGAACAGCAATTTGTAGAAACATCCACAAATTGTTTATATGTAATAATTATTAGAAATAATTGTATGTATCACCAAAGAATACTTTCAGATGAGGGTAGGAACCAAGTTCCTAAATATAGAAATGAGGTTCACTAATGTCTGAACTAACAAGTATATCTCCCTAATTGAAGGGGAAAAAAATAGACAAAAACTGGTATCACAGTCGAGCAACCGTTGAGGTTTTGTGTTCCGACACAACAATATATTCTCGGTTAAATAAATAATTATAGCAACTAAATAATCTGTATTTACCTGTGAAAATATATTCCATCTTCTTTTTTTGTTTTTGGGAACTACTATTACCGTGTTTAATGATGCAAGACGGCATTTTGAAAATAAAATTAAAAATCACTCGTGACGTGTACACAATATGGCGGTTAGTCAAATAATGCCGCGAGAATGTATTCGCTTTCTAATTCATATTTACTTTGTACATTCATTGTCGTATTCTTTACGGTCTATCTGGCTTTCTTTAGTAATCTGAGGGTATATATATTCTAATATATTCTGTTTTATTAATACATTTTATTCTTGTGATTTTTATATATTTATAATAATATAAATATGTCATCAGATAGTGAATGTTATGTTTCCGCCTGTGAATCTGAAATCAATTTAAGCGATGATAGCTTTTCCTCCTTATCAAATACTCTTTGTGGTATTCTACGCAACAAATTTAATTTTAACAATAAGCACCTATTTAACGTTTGTCATCTAAACGCCCAAAGTGTTCCTAGCTACTTTTCGGATTTGTATGAGGCGTTCTGTGGTGTCAATGTTCATGCCGTCCTGGTTTCCGAGACTTGGCTCAAACCACATCTTCTATCTCGTACTCTCTCCCTGGCTTTATTCTTATCCGAAATGACCGGATGGAGGGTGGCGTGGCTATTTACCTACGGAGTGACTTTTCTCATAAAATTATTTCATCTTCCTCTTCTGCTGCCGCTGCTGAGTACTTATTCTTAGAGGTTTGTGTTGGGGGCGTTAAGGCAGTCCTCGGTGTCGTCTACTGTCCTCCTTCTGCTGACTACTTCACTGAATTCGAATCAGTCCTTGAATCTTTGGGTACAGAGTATGCTCATCATGTCATCATGGGTGATTTTAATACCAATCTTCTAGATCAAAACTCCCGTCGTTCCTGTAAACTCCTCCCGTCGTTCCTGTAAACTCCAATCCCTTCTCGAGTCGGTCAGCCTTAATGTTCTGCCACTACATGCCACTCACCACAACAATAACGGCGAAGACACTTGGCTCGACTTAATTATCGCCTCCAATCCCTTCCTTGTTTCCTCTCATGGTTCAACTAGATGCTCCCGGATTCTCACACCATGACCTGATTTTCCTCTCCTATATCCTCAAACCCTCAAAACCCAAACCCAAAATCCTATTTAGGCGTTGCTTTGGACGAATAGACATCGAAAAATTGAGTGATGATGCTTCATGTATCGACTGGACATCATTGATCGATTGCACTTCTATCGATGACAAGGTACACATATTCAACGAACTAGTGATTAAGTTGTATGATACTCATGCTCCGATTAAAAAGGTTAGGGTTAAACGACCGCCGGCGCCCTGGATGACCAGGGATATACGGATGGCCATGAAACACCGAAATCGAACTTTTAGAACTTTTAAGAGGGACCGTGTCGAAGACAACTGGCAACTATATAAGACTGCAAGAAATCAGTGTAACCGGATGATACGGAACGCTAAACGCCGCCATATTCTAGATAATATTTTTTCTTCCTCTCCTGCCGACATCTGGAAGTTCCTTGGAACTCTTGGTATCGGCAGATCGCGGCATGTAGATTTTCCTCAATCAGTAAGTCTCGATTCCCTGAATCAACATTTTACTACATCTTTTATGTTGGACAGTCTGTCTGAACATAATACACTTAATTACATCAATAGTCTACCGCGCTCTAACACAAGCCCTTTTCACTTCGCTCCAGTCGCTGAAGGAGAAATTAAGAAAATAATCATATCTATCAAATCCCAAGGGGTTGGTTGTGATGGCATTAGCCAAAGAATGATCACCACATTAATAGTTCACCTCCTCCCTGCTATTTCCCATATTATTAACTTCTCCCTCGTGTCTGGCACATTTCCTTCTGTGTGGCGTAAGGCGTATGTACGTCCATTGCCTAAAATTCCTAATCCGTCTCTGCCCAGTCATTTTCGTCCTATTTCTATTCTTCCTTTTCTCTCCAAAGTGCTAGAAGCCTGCGTCCACGAACAGTTCTCTCGGTTTATTTATTGAAACAACCTACTCAGTCCTCTTCAGTCTGGATTTCGACCAGGCCATAGCACAATTTCTGCCCTTCTTAAAGTGACTGGCGATATTAAGGCGGAAATGGAGAATGCCAAGGTTACTACGGTGGTACTGGTTGCTTTTTCCAATGCCTTCAATACTCTCAGTCATGAACTCCTCCTTGCTGTCCTATTAAATTTCTCTGTCTCTCAAGAAGCACTGGACTGGTTCTCCTCTTACCTTCGGGATCGTCAGCAGTCAGTCAAGATGGAAGATTTCTCCTCTAGCTGGTCTTGTCTCCATGCTGGCGTCCCCCAAGGCGGTATTCTTTCACATCTTCTCTTTTCAATCTTCATTAATCTCATCACGTTAAGACTTCGGTGTTTCTATCATCTTTATGCTGATGACTTGCAATTATATTATCAAACTGATTTGTGCGATGTATCGTCCGCGATCTCGATCGTAAATAGTGACCTGGCCATTAAACACTGGTCCGATATGTTTGGCGTATCGGTAAACCCAAACAAATGTCAGGGTATCATCATCGGAAGTAACCGTCGTATGAACCAGTTAGACCTTGCTTCACTTCCACCACTTATCTACGATGGTATGGTTATCACATACTGTGAAAGTGTGAAGGACCTCGGACTGTACATCGACACAACTCTCAGTTGGCAAAAAGAAGTTGCGTCTGGGTGCCAGAAAGTCACGGGCTCGTTGCGGACTCTCTATAGGCTTAAGAACTTTCTGCCAACGAAAACCAAGGTAATGCTTGTCCAGACCCTAATATTCCCAGTAATCGACTATGGTGACGTGTGATACTTTGACCTGAATGCAGATCTGCTCAATAAGCTTGACCGTCTTCTCAACAATTGCATTCGATTCGTTTTCAACTTACGGAAATAAGATCCGAGTCCGAGTACCGGTCTTATTTGAAGTGGCTTCCAATTCGCCAACGTAGACATACATGGGCATTAACTACCCTTTATTCTTTACTCTTCTCTTCAAGCTCTCCTTCCTACCTAACTACTCAATCAGTGGCGTATGTAAGGGTTACCGTGGTGACCTTACACAGATGTATGATAGAGAATGATAATTAATGATAATAATTGATGGTTATGCTGATTTATGAGTGTCAAAATAAAACCGCTCTGTATGACTGATAAATGAACACTAAATTTATTGGATTGCGTATGTACATATTAGGTAAATCGGCTCGGCGCAGCGTCAGCCGTTTTAGAAATGTAAAATGTGCGGTTCACCGTACATCTTGCCCTCTCAAAAGAGAGTTCACAGAAGAGGAACAAATGCTATATGTATAAAAATATATTAATTATGATATAATTACGATTTATAATTAAATAGTTACAAAATAATATGATGATTTGGCAAGGGAGAGGTGCTCATATTTTTCACTGACACCTTCACTGGTTTTTTTGTGGTTTTTACTTCACTGTAAATTGGTTCAGACACATTAGACACATTCACCATTTCAACTTTGTGCTCCACTCGTTCGCGCGAAGGGGGTTGTCCTGCCGAGGCCGAGCTACGCTCAGGCCTCCTACGCCATCTGCTTCGGGCCTTGAAGATCCCGACGCAAATTCCGACGATCAGGATGATTGCTATGATGCCATAAAGTACACTGTAGTGATGAATGTCGTGTACGCTCAGATCGCTTGATGATTGCCTTTTGATGTCATCAATCTGGGATTTCAGTTCGCTCCAAACGTTGACCTCCTCATAACCTTTAAATTCGGATGGCCTCTCAGGAATCGACGTGTTGATGAGCGTATTTAATATAGATACCTCTGGGACTTCAACGTTAGACACAATATTGATCTTGCTGAGATAGTTGTTGTGCGCATATAAAGTGAACGAATCTGCTCGTAATGTACACCCTTGACCTATATTTATAATGCCACTGCCCTGAAGATCCTTGATAGTCATGCGAGACGGACAGTAAATACGGACGTGGCATTCTTCACAGCACGTGAATAGCCAGTCATTGCTCCCGTGTAATTTGACCCACATATCTTTGCACGATGTTTTTAATGTGTCGCACGCCGAGGTGCCTCCGCCGACACTAAGCAGTTTGATATCACATAACGATTGTTTAAGTTTTAGTTGATAGAGGGGCATGCTTAGTGAACATAATATGTTGCTTGTTTCTGATGTTTGTAGACACATACGTAAATCGTTTTCGGAGAGCAGGAATGCTAGGTCTTTGTTTAAATTGTATGCTAAGTAAGAGAACGCTGGAATGATTATTAGAGTCTCAGAACCTCGTTTCTGCTGCAGTGGAATGATTTTATCTAATTCGAATGAATCTGTGCTTAGAAGTGGAATTTTTATTTCTATGATGAGATAGTGTGTGACGATTCGGGCAGAGACCTTGAGTAATTTGTATAAATCCCTGATATTATTACTATCGACGGGTAACGCCAAATCCCCTTGAAGTTGACTTGATATTATGTTGAATTGATCCTGAAGTTCCTCTGGTAGTACTAAATGTGGGTCGATGCGCCCGTGTGAGATGTCCGTTATAGTGCCAATTAGGTTTTGTTGCATGCGCCGTAGATTTGATATGACAATGTTAGCAGACATGACTGAAGATAGAAGTGATAATGCATTGTCGGTATTCAGTATAACCCTCTGTAGTGATAAGGATGTATTTTTGACGGTTTCGTTAATAAAAGTGAATTGCCTTTTCATTATGTCTTCATGTCGTTTTAAAATGTTGTACTCGGTTTCCATTACTGACGTCTGGTTTTTAATAAGGTTTTGAAGGTGATTTTCATTACGCGTAATTTTCTCTATGTCGTCCTTATACTGGTTAGCAAACCTCTCGTCTAAGACTCCAAATAAAGTGTTCGCTAGGTACCCGATACCGTTTACCAGACCTCTCTTCCGTCTATTAGTTTGTGGGTCGTTGGTAAGGATTCGGTTGAAGTGATCTAACTCTCTAATTTCGTGCTCTAGCTGCGTAAACAAATTACTGTAATGTTGAATGGATTGTTTACTTGTATTACGTATGTTTTGAACATATGATTTTATATGACTCACTCCTTCCCAGTACGTAGACATGTTATAATAAACGATAAGTTTCCAATCATCTTTTATATAGTTTAAGTCTGATATTTTGTCAAAAAATAGGCCACGATTGGTGGTCAGCGATGATACATTGAAGTCTGTATTCTGAGTTGATTGATAAGACGGTGATGGGCATAACGTGAAAAGTAGTAAGGCTGTTAAGAGGAGGTTGGGTAATAGTTTTGATCGACGTGCTCGTAAGGTAGGCATATTTTGATTTTTGTTTGATAGATATGACGACGGAGATGATGGTGACGTGGTAGATTTGTTGACGACACACTGTTCTGAGGTTCGTTCTTCCCTAACGGGAAGCGGAACTAACTTGCAGACTGGTCTCTTCAGCATGGTATTACTTGTTTTTAATGTGACTACTCGCACGAACCCATCCTTGCCGGGGTGAAGCTCATGGACACGAGCTAGTGCCCATTTGCCCGGAGGCAAGTAGTCCTCTTTGATAAGTACAACGTCGTCAATTTGCAAGTTTTTGTTTTGAGTTTTCCACTTTGATCGTATTTGAAGTTGTTGCAGATATTCAGTAGACCAACGTTTCCAAATATGTTTATTCATATTCTGAATTAATTCCCAACGCTTTGATAAGGTAGTGGAGGTGGGTTCAGTCTGAGGTCTTGATAATAACGGTCCTCCAATGAGAAAATGTCCTGGCGTAAGGAAGTCATCGTCAAGACTCTCTGTTAGTTGGCAGAGAGGTCTCGAATTTAGGCACGCCTCAACTTGATAAAGTAAGGTTGTTAATTCCTCGTAAGTTAATTTTTGCGAGCCGAGGACTCGTTTCAGGTGATATTTCATGCTCTTAATTGCAGCTTCCCACAGTCCTCCGGCCGAGGGCCACAGAGGTGCATTGAAGCTCCATTCTATCTGTAGTTCGTTTATGTTATTGAAGAACTCAGTGTTGATATTTCGAGTAATTTCTTGATATTCTTTCCTTAAGAGGCGATCGGCGCCAATGAAATTGGTTCCATTGTCACTATACATATGACGTGGGACGCCGCGCCGAGCACAGAATCGTTTGAACGCCGCTAAAAATGTTTGAGTGCTCAGATCAGAGACAAGTTCCAAGTGCGTTGCCTTTGTTGCTAGACATACGAAAAGTGCGATATATCCTTTGCACGTCCTTACTCCTCGTCCTTTGTTGATCTTCAGCTCTACAAAACCCGAAAAATCGACTCCTGTATGAGTGAACGGGCGT
The DNA here is from genome assembly GCA_949125395.1 of Diaphora mendica. Classification (NCBI taxonomy): domain Eukaryota; kingdom Metazoa; phylum Arthropoda; class Insecta; order Lepidoptera; family Erebidae; genus Diaphora; species Diaphora mendica. Next base: position 142,756 of record OX421317.1, read on the forward strand.
GATGGTGTGACCCTAGGTGCCGGTAGGTCCCCCATGATGTGGTAACGAGTTTGATTGCTGAATCGTCGACATTTAACGCATTGTCTCAGTTGACATTTCACCGTACGAATCCCTCTAATAATCCAAAATCGGTTTCTGATATATGATAGTGTAAGTCGGGGACCGCCGTGTAGCGTTGTAATATGAGCTTGTTGTATGACAAGTTGTGTAAGTCGACTATGAGGTGATAAAATTATTGGAAATTTGGCACCATCACTTAAGTTGGAATACGATAATCTTCCACGTACCCTTAAAATACCTTGATTATCTATGAAGGGGTTCAGACCGATAATTTTGCTTTTAGAGCTAACTTGACCATCCTTTTTAATGCTACTCAGTTCTGCCGAAAATTCTGTCTCCTGAGTTTGTTTAATTATAAAATTGCTGGCGCGTTCCATTTCCTTAATTGATAAGTAATTTATTTTATTTGTACTCGTATTCAGTTTGTCGCGTGCGCAGATTATGAAACGAAACACCCAGCCAAGTACCTTAGTAGCGCGGGACAATGAATTAGAGTGATTTAATAATTCGCTTACGAGTGTTATTCTATTGTCTTTTAAGGTAGAGTGCACACATGCTGATTTCTTTACTTCAGTATCTGGAGTTTGATAAGTGTGATTTTCGTAATTTTTAGGGTCAAATGATAGAAGCCACCGGGGGCCTTGCCACCAAAGTATATATTCTGATAATTTTTGTTTTGATAGTCCGCGGGTGGCGCAGTCTGCTGGATTTTCCCTGATTTTACATGGTGCCACCTCGAAGCTGGGATGATGTTTAATATCTGTTGTACTCTATTTGCGACAAAAGGTTTCCAACGTTCACAGTCTCCATAGAGCCAGCCGAGTACTATCATAGAGTCAGTCCACGCATAAATGTCAAAATTTAATTTCGAGAATGCATCCAGAACCTTTTTTAAGAGCTGAGATAGAAGTAAGGCTCCACATAACTCCAAGCGAGGTAATGATATTTTTTTTGTAATGGGTGCTAGTTTTGTTTTCGCTGTTACTAATGTGGATGTGTAGTCGCCCTTATAATCTTTTGTTATTAAATAAATAGCGCAGGCGTATGATGTCTCGGAGGCATCGCAGAATGCATGTAATGTATTTCTTTCGCTTGTTTGACCTAAGTATCGGGATATTTTGATATTCTCGAGGTCCTTAAAGTCATTTGATAATTGATTCCATTTGGATTGAGTTTCTATTGGTATTTTATCGTCCCACGTTGTCGCTGATAGCCAAGTTCTTTGAAAAATAAGCTTTGCTCTGATTGATAACGGCGATAACCAGCCCAAGGGGTCGAAAATCTTTGATATGTTTGATAGTAATTGTCGTTTCGTAAGGATTTCATTTCTGCCTACTTGATCGAAATAATTTTTAAACATAAATGAATCTGTATTTGGGCTCCATTTGAGGCCAAGAGTTTTTCTTGATTCTTGACATTTGAACTCGAAAGTTTCACATGATAATAGATTTGGTGATAACCCCTTTAATATAATATTTGATATGTTACTTGACCACTTTCTTAAATTCATGTCTGCTGTGTTAAAAATACAGATTAGTTCGTTAATTAATTGCTGTATGGCTTCGATAGAGTTTTCTCCGGTTAATAGGTCATCAGTGTAGAAACTGGATTCGATTGCTTCCGCTGCCTTAGGATAATTTGCAGCCTCATCGCGTGCTAGTTGTTTTAGTGTACGTATTGCTAAAAAGTTAGATGCCTTTAAACCGTAGGTTACAGTCGTTAGTTGATATTCCTGCAAGATTTTATCCGGAGAGTTCCTCCAGACAATCGTTTGTAGAGGTTGATCAGTCCTTCTGACGAATGTCTGTCGAAACATCTTCTCAATGTCGGCTGTTATGACATATCTATACGATCTCCATACCAAGATGAGAGCTTGCAAATCCTTTTGAAGATTGGGACCGCTGTACATAAGGTCATTCAGACTGCTTCCTGACGATGTTTTTGAGGAACCATTGTAAACTACGCGCAGTTTTGTAGTCTCGGAGTCTAATTTCAATACACCGTGGTGTGGCAGATAATATGATTTATTTAAGTTTGATTTAACAGGACGCATGTGGCCCAAATCCAGATATTCTTGCATAAATTGCTTGTAACTGTCTGAAAATATTTTATTTTTTGAAAACTTCTTTTCTAATTGTTTAAACTGTGCGACAGCTTTTTCCTTTGATGTACCCAATTGATTTTGATACCCTGGTTTCATTGGATAGGCCACTTCATATTTGCCATTCTTCAATCGACTCGTTGTTTCTTGATAAAAGTTCTCGCAATAACTGTCTTCGTCTGATATTGTTGATATTTTATTGTAGATATCTTCGACTTCCCAAAACTTTGATAAGTCCACAGCTTCGCATACGACAGCGTGGCAATGTAAAGTTTGTATGTTACCTGATACAATCCACCCTAGGCTCGTACTCTGCGCTATGGGTGCTCCTTCCGGTCCCTTTATTAGACCATTTTTGATAATCCTCGAATAGACATCTATCCCGAACAATATGTCGATTCGTCTTGATATATTAAAGTCAGGATCTGCCAGTTGTAACTGTTCAAGATAATTCCATGATCCCAGCTGGAATGATGTGTTAGGTAAATCTCTGACAACCTTGCTCATGATATATGCTACGGCTTCAAATTGATAAGTCGGATCGAATAGTGATTGACAATTGATATTCACCATCCCTTTGCTCTGTTTGGTGCAAAGATCAATGCCTGATATTGATAAAATCGGACGTTCACGCTTTAGGCCTAAACACTGAACTACTCTTTCTGATATAAGTGATACCTGGGATGCAGGGTCGCACAATGCCCTGAAAGTGACGAATGTTCCGTCGGCGGCTTGTATGTTTACTAGAGCGGTTGCTAATAGAGATTCTTGTTCACCTGATGATACATGATACGTATTTTTAGTTTGATAAGTTGACGTAGGTAAAGTAGGTTTCGAATCTTGAGAGTTTTTCTGTTGATGTTTAATTGATTTATGTGTCGTAAAAATAGCATTCGAAGTTGTAGGCATAAACGCTTTATGTAGAATAGAATTATGCCTGCCGTTGCACTCTTTGCATCGTTTCGTCGATATGCATTCTCTACCGTAATGCTTATAAAGACAATTTGCGCAAACTTGTAGGTCGGTTAGTGTCCTCAATTGAGTTTCCGGCGACATGGAAATAAATGTATTACATTGAAATAATTGATGATGTTGATTACACAATAAGCACGGTGACACATAGGTAGCTAAAGCTTGATAGTTCTTATTGTCTTGATTATAAGGTGTAGAAAATAACGCCCTATGTTGTTGTTGCCCAGATTGGGTTGACTTGTAAGGTAAAAAATTTCGTGATTTATACGGAAAGCGTTGGTTTTTATTGATATTATTTGAGATTGATTTTTGTGTGTTATCTTGATAATGTGTATCTTCGAGAGAGTTAAACTTCCTTTCGAGAAACATCATGAACTCTTCGATCGATGCCAACTGCCTAGGTTCGTTACGGGACTCCTTGTACTCGGAGCGAGTTAGGGGGTCCAATTTTTTACATAATAGGTGAACTAGAAACGGATCCCATGACTTAGTGTCGACATGCTGGTTATGTATGGCGTGAAGGCACTCAGTAGTAGTGTCATATAACCTTTTGAGTTCCTTAGCTGATCGTTTAGTGATAGAGGGTTGATTTAAAAACATTTCTATTTGTTGCTCGAATATTGCCTGGCGGTTTTGATATCTATGAGTTAAAATATCCCAAGCTGTTTCGTAATTGTCAGCAGTGATGTTTAAATGGGCAATGAGACGGAAGGGCTCTCCCTTAACTTTATTTTTCAAATGCTGGAGCTTTTGAGCCTTTGCTATGGCGTTGTTGTTATGAATTGTCTCTGTGAATAAGTCAAAGAAGGTAGGCCACTGAGTGTACCCTCCAGTAAAAAGCGGGACTTCAAGTTGAGGAGTTGCTTTGTACCTATGCTCAGTGTTTATTAATTTCGTGTTCAGCTGCAATTTTATGCTGTTGTACATTTTTTCATGGTCAAAAAATTCATCTTCATAATTATTGTCCACCCCTTCCAGGATGTTGTCAATTTTTATATGTAAATCTTCTATGGTAGACCATGTTGCCTTCAAGTTCTGAAGACAGTCCTCTATTTGCCATATTTCGGAGATATTCTCAAGGTCTATGTTATTAATCTTACGGTTCAATGCTCTGAAGTACGTTCTTTGTAGGGATAAAAATGAATCTAATTCTTGACTTGACTGAGAGCAGTCGGCGTCTTCTGCCTTTCCATAAGAGGTCAGGAGTGTTTTAGTGTTGTGATATGTGAATAAGTACTGCGTAGTTATTGCGTTACAGTGACTATCAATATCATTATCAACTTAGGCATTACACCGCCGAGATTTTTAGCACCCTAGGTCGAGCGCCCGGGATATCATCAACAGCAAAAAGGGCCAGGAGGCCTGGGTTAAGCAATCCCACAGTGCCTAAATACGAAAGTCTTCAATCAATATGTCCTACCTGTCATGACATACTGTGCCGAAACGTGGACACTTACGACACGGCTGGTCCACAAGTTCAAAGTCACTCAGCGTGCTATGGAGAGGGCTATAATAATAATAATGTTTTATTTTTCTCATCACAAAATCTCAACGTTTCTCTAAGGGATCGCATCAAGAATGAGGTGATCCGGTAGAGAACCAAGGTCATTGACATAGCCCACAGGATAAGCAAACTGAAGTGACAGTGGGCTGGCCATATTAGCCGTAGAACTGATAACCGTTGGGGTAAACGGGTTCGTGAGTGGTGACCGCGTCTCTGCAAACGTAGCGTAGAACGTCCACAGGCCAGGTGGAATAATGATCGGACGGCTGGCAGAAGCTGGATGAGAGAAGCTGAGGATCGAACCAAGTGGCGTGCAATTGGAGATGCCTATGTCCAGCTGTGCAATGCGTTGATGATAATGAGATACGTATTTAAGCGTTTCTGGATATTCTATCCCTAGGCTAGACTGGAATTCCGTCATTTTTTCATTTAGTAGCCTGAAACTTTGTCTTCAGGCTTTTGATTACAAATAAATGAATACTTATATCAGCATTTATGGGAATTCAATTCCTAAAGGGGTTAAAATAAGGGTCGAAAATGTGTATGAAAGTCAATTTTAATGGACTATTGATTATAAATAAAAAAGTTTAAAAACATGAACATAGTATTCATAGATACTTACACAGTTTTAATAAATACATATAATCAACTTCCACGCGAGCAAAGCCGCGGGCAACAGCTAGTAGTTTATATCCTCCAAAACAAATTCCAATAGTCAGGATGACCAGCATCGCACCCAGTATCACTACATCGTGTCACTAAGCGCTATCTACTCAGTCCGGAATTCGACACCGAACCTTGAATGGCAGGGTCGCCGTGTAAGGACGGGACTTATGTAAATCAAACGAGATGTTGATGGTTACATATTACGTTTATTAATTCTCTCTGCCTCAAAGATACAGTCTTATATACTTAATACTAATGCTTACTTACTACGCGGGGACGTTTATAGGGGAGTTCGGTGAGCCGCCCTCGCCGGGGAATATATACATGCTCACGAGTGGGGCGCGCGGGGGTCGGCCCGGTAGCGGTAGGGCTAAAAGGTGGGCTAATTTAAAAACTGAAATAATACATAAACGATATTTTATTTCATAATTCTTAGTGAGTAAGAAAATAATCTACTTACGAGATATATTTACAAGCACACAATAAGTTAGGCTTAGGTCTACCGCAAGCGTAACACTTGCGTCGTGACTAGAAAAGAGTTGGAATGATGTCGGAGATCGCGCGTCGCTCGCCGCTCACGCGCTCACGGCAGGAACGAGTCCGTGTCGCTGGGCGGCGGCGCGTCCGCGCTCAGGTACGTGGTGTCGGTGGCGGCCGACGCGGGCGCCCCCCACGACACCCACCGCGCCTGAAACACGCGCACATCGTGAGCGCGTCTAGCCTGCGGGCGCCATGCGCCACTCCGACTCGCAGCGAAGCACTCACCTCGGCGCGGTCGAGGTCGAGGCGCCAGGGCGTGGGGTCGCGCTCGGGGTCGAGCGCCAGCGCGTCGAGCGGCACGTCGAGGCAGGGCGCGAGCAGGTGCGGCCACTCGGCCAGGAAGGCCGCCACCTCGGCCGCGCCCGGCCGCGCCTTGTAGTCCGCCGACCAGCACGACTTGATCAGGCCCGCCCTGAAAAATATCACCTCTATTGTACCTACTGTGATGCTGATGATGAAGCCTTGCTCGTGAATCATCCTAAGCGGTTAGTCGAAGCTTTAATCAGAATATCCATTCGAGGATGTTATATTAGGTATTGCATGTAGGTGCTTACTCCTTACCCAGTGTTGGATTTCGAACGTCATTATAATGGCAACATTTTTGATTGTCACTTTTTTTCTTGTTTGACGTTTTGACGTTTGAGGTTAAAAAGAACTTGAAAGACGCGCGTTGTGGAAAGTAGATTATTGTTTGAAAGCCGTAATTAATTGATATTAAGCTAATTGTAGTGTCCATCGACCCGCGGTCTCGTTAGTGATTTACCGTTTGTGTGAGGTCTGGTTGGACTCGCGAGTTTTGTAGGCGCGTTCCACGATAGCTGAAGCGAGTGAGTTGTAATTCGAATATCCGTGATAGTTGATACGAGTTTATTGTAATTCGAATACCTTGAAAGTTGTACAGCACTTTAGGAGTTTATGATTGTGTGACGACGCAGAGAAGAAACTACCACTACCCAATAGATCTCTTGGAATGGAACGCCGAGAACAGGACGCCACACAACTCCAGTAAGTGCTTAATGATTTTAGTTTAGATTAAGAACACGGTGAATCGCCGTAAAGGTTCATTGCTCTTTCCAGTGACGAGTTTTAGCGATTGAATGGCTTACTATGGGTCCTAAGACATCTCAAATATCACAAGGTGATCGTTACATTGGAGAGAGGAGTGAACACCCAGTATATTATAAAATTAAATGTGAAAGCGACTCTGTTATGCTTTCACGACTAAACCTTTTATCCGATTTTAATGAAAGAAGAATGACAGACCCTGTACCGCTAGCTATAGCTTTGTAATGTATGGTTATGAGATTTATAACGTTTATAGAGTGAATCATCCTAATTATTTTCACGTATTTATCATACGTTTAGAAGTTTGCTAAAAAAATTAAAAAATTAACAAATCGCGTTCCTACGTTTTCTAAACTAAATTTGGGAATTTAAAATGTTATTGCCGGTGATATTATCAGTCAAATAAATACAAAAACAATCACTACCACCATGAGAAACGCAAGGCGGTAAAAAACTGCACGGTTGGCCTAGTGGTTTAGGCGGTCGCCACGCCGCTTGGCAATTCGCCAAGTGTTGTGGGTTCAAATCCTACACGGGACAACACTTTGTGTGATCCACAAATTGTTGTTCTGAGTTTGGGTGTTAATTGTGTCCGTTTCATGTATGTCTTTAAAGTCCCGACACAGGATGTTTATTCCTAATGCGGGAGTTGTCTTTTTGAAAAAAGAAAAGAAAAGAAAGTCCCATACAAACTTGCCATTGTCCCTTGGGGATGGAGATTCATTCCTTGACGTACCTACCTACTTGTAAGGAGCGGGAGTACCGTCGAGTGACCCGTTCGCCCTCCTATGCCCTCATAAATACCGGATTTACTGCTATTTACCATACTCTTTAAGTTTATACAAACAGGATAATTATGACTTGTAGTTGTATTCCTTTGAATACACGGTGTGATGTGAATACGACGAGATGATCGTTAGATTATTAAATGTAAATGTGTAGGTATACTTGAAATGAATAAACTCACAGTTGAGGTTTGAGTCCTGGCGGAAGGTCGAGCGTGTGACCCGCTTTAACACGAGCCAGTACTTCAGCGTTGCTCAAGCCCTGGAAGGGTAACGAACCGAACGTGACGATTTCGTAAAGCAGTACACCGAACGACCACACGTCGGAGGCGGGCGAGAACACGCCCAGCGCCAGCGACTCGGGGGCCATCCAGCGCACGGGCAGCATGCCCTTGCGACTGAAGCGGTAGTAGTCGTTGTCGAACACCAGGCGCGTCATGCCGAAGTCCGCCAGCTTGACGACGCGGTGAGCGCTCACCAGGCAGTTGCGCGCCGCCACGTCGCGGTGCACGTAGCGTAGCTGCGCCAGGTACGACAGCGCGCGCGCCGCGTCCAGCGCCATGGACGTCAGCCGCGCCGCCGACACCTCCTCGCCCGCCTCGCCCGACGCCGCCAGGTGTCTGCGGGCCAGCAGGTAGTTCTTCAGGTCTCCGTACAGCATGAACTCCATGACGGTGCACACCGGCTCCGTTTTGGTCACCACGCCTAGCAGCCGCACCACGTTCTTGTGCTCGAAGCGTTTCATGGCCTCCGCCTCCGACAGGAAGTCGAGCTTCTCGTCGGTCGTGGCGCCCGCCTTGAGCGTCTTCACGGCGACCGCGCTCCAGCCGCGGTCCTCTGCGAGCAACGCGTGACCGCCGTACACGGTGCCGAACGCGCCGGTGCCGAGTTTGCGATTGATGACGACGCGTTCGCGGGGAATCTCCCAGCGGTCGAGTCCGCCCGGCTTCGGGTCGAGCTCGCGCAGGCCGAGCGCGGCGAGGCGACGCCGGTACTCGCGCTCGGCGCGGCGCTTGCACGAGTAGGCCGCCGCGCCCAGCGCGAGCGCCAGCACGAGCAGCAGCACGGCGCCGAGCGCCACGAAGGCGATGCGACAGTCGGCGTGCAGCAGCTCGTCCAGCGGGTGCAGCGCGCAGCGCTCGGTGCCGTCGTCGGGCGCGCGGCCGTCGGGCGTCAGCCAGCGCAGCGCCAGCGCCGACAGCCCCGCGCCGGCGCACCACCGGCCCGCGCGGCGGCTGGAGCCGTCGCTCCACTGCAGCAGCTCCAGTGGTGACACGCGCGCCTGCCCTTCGCCGGCCGGGGCCCACTCGAACGTGCCCGTGAGTCCGCTGTAGTTAGCGGTCGTCGCGTCTCGTACCAGCGATCTGACAAACGAATCTTCCTATGAACTTGAACTTTCTGCGATCGACACCGGTCTCTCACGAGCGTCGACGGGAAGAAGAGGCGCAGGTCGCACACTCGTCCTACCTAACGGTGGCGTTGCAGTGTATGTCGTCTTGCGCGGAGGGCCGGTCGCGCAGCAGGCGGCGCAGCGCGGCGTGCCACAGGCGCAGCGCGTCGTACAGCGCCGCGGCGTGCGGCGGCGGCGCGGTGCAGGCGCGGCCGCAGTGCGCGCGCCAGCGCCGCTCCCAGGCGGGCGGCGCGCGCCAGCCCACCGCCCAGGCCGGCGCCACGCTGAGGTGGCCGTCGGCCGCCTCGCGCAGGCGCTCGTCGCTGCAGTTGTGCGCGTCGGAGGGCCGGGCGCGCAGCCAGTGCGGCGGCAGCGCGGCCGGCAGCAGCCACACGGCGCCGGCGCGCGGCAGCAGGCCGGCGCGCGCGCCCGCACACAGCGCGGCGCGCACGACGCGCGCGTCCTCCGCGCTCACCAGCAGCACGCGGCCTCGCGCCGCGCGGGTGCGCTCCGCCCACTACACGTTGTACAAAACGACTTTACCGTTTCTTTCGTTTCGTTCTTTAATAATATGGTCCAGGATCCCGGGTCTATTTCTATCAGTGGCGTAGCTAGGCATGGGCGAAGTGGGCCCTCGCCCACGGCCTCGCTCTTAAAGGGGCCTCGCGAGGCCACAAGATAAAAAAAAAATTAATAAAAACCTAAAAAATATCAGCCACACTCGTCACATATTGGCTACACAGCTTAGCTGTGTAAAACGTTTCTTTACACACATATTTCAAAACAAAGTTGATAGTAATTTTGGAAAAAATTGGTCATTTGAAGCATTGGTGCACCTGATCCCTAAAAAATCGCTCGCGATCGTTCAAATCCTTTCAACAACAGGCCGATAGCCATAACTTCCCTCTTCTCGAAAACAATGGAGTCCATCACTAACCATCAACTCCTAGGGTACCTAGCGACCAGCAGTACGGTTTCCGTAAGGGTCCATCAGCTGGTGATCTTCTGGTATACCTGACACAGCGCTGGGCACAGGCGATTGAAACTAAGGGGGAAGCCTTGGCAGTTAGTTTGTACATCGCGAAGGCCTTCGATCGGGTCTGGCACAAAGCCTATCCTACCCTATCTGCCTCAGCCAACATTGGAATACTTGGTGTCGACATATCGAGTGAAGTCCAGTTCCGTGGCCATTTGGAGGGTAAGGCCAAACTGGCTTCGAAGAAGCTTGGCGTGCTCAACAGATCGAGACAGTATTTCATATAAGGCGAAAGGTCGGCCTCATATGGCATACAGTATTTCATATAAGGTGCAGGGTCGGCCTCATTTGGAATACTGTCCTCATCTTTGGGCAGGGGCACCCCAGTACCTGCTCCTCCCTCTGGACCGCATTCAACAGAGAGCGAATCTAGTCGTCGCCTGCCAGGAATTTTCAATCCGGCTGGTCGCGAACCTACATGTCTACGCAGCGCCAAAAGCTGCGTAGAGGTAGAGCTTCGCAATGCATTTTCTACGGCATTGACTAAGGGGAGTACTCCGAGGAATTGTTCGGATTGATTCCTGCCGCCTCTTTATGCCATCGTCCTACGCGACAGCAGTTCCATCCCCATCACTTAGAAGGTAGGCAGTCCACAACTGTTCGGTATTCTAGGAATTTTCTGCCTCGCACAACAAAACTGTGAAATGAACTGTCGCCTGCGGTATTACCGGACCAATACGACCGTCAAACCTTTAAGAAAAGAGCGTACTCCTTCTTAAAAGGCCGGCAACGCACTTGTGATGCAATCGCTTACCATCTAACGATACGTCTGCTCGTTTGCCCCTAAATCAATAATAAAAAAAAGTATTCTTCCACTACTCATTTGTATTTTTTTTTTACTACCATGAGCATCGAAATCGAGAGGTATGTCATATCGAAGCATGTTTGGTAAGATAAATTTATTAGGTAGATCTTGGGGGCGAAAGAAAAGGGGCCTCGCTAATGTGACTTCGCCCACGTCTATGTAAGTCCACGCTACGCCACTGATTTCTACCGCTAATTACTAACTTATGTAGCTACGTTTAGATAAGAAGCATAACTTTTTCTCTTACAAAAGGTAGTAGTCACGCTTGTTTCAGCACGAACGGGCCGGCTCGACCGGGGCGGTACTACCCTCGCACAGAAAATCGTAAAATGACAGGGTTCGTACTGTCGTGTTTCGTTGGTGAGTGACCGGAGGCCCAAATAGTCTGGTCAACAAGTTACAAATTTGTTGACTAGATTAAAAGATGCAGAAGCATCACCAGGCCGCCATGGTGTGTATCGTACCCGGGTTATCAGATCGAAGTCAACGTCGTCGCGGTCCGCCGTCAGCTCGACGTGCACCACCACGTCGAGGCCCAGGTCGGCCGGGTCCACAGCCGCGCGCGTGGCCAGCTCGCTCAGCAGCGACACGCGGCGCCAGCCCAGGCGCGCGGCCAGCGCGGCCCAGGCGCGCGCGAACTGCCGCGCGTCGCCCGCCGCCAGCAGCGCCAGCGCCGCGCCGGGCGGCGGCGCCTGCGGCGTGTAGGCCAGCACGGGCAGGCGCAGCCCCGGGCTCTGGCGCGCCACGTCGGCGAAGGCGGCGCCGCACGCCGGGCCCGCCACGCCCGACAGCGCGCCGTACTCGGCGCCGGGCGCGTCCGTCAGATATTTAAAAGCTTGCGTGGCCGCACAGCCGTCGTCCAGCAGCTCCACTTTGAAGTCGACGGCGGCGTCGCGCGGCGCGTCCTGCTCCGCGAGCACGGCGGCCGCGCGAAGGGCGGCGCCGTCGTACGCCTCGCGCGGCGTCGACGCCGGGATCATGACGGCCACGCGCACCTCCCCGCCCGCCGTCCACTCGCGGTGTCTCTCCAGCAGCGCGGTCGCCCCGGTCGCCGGCCGCCGCACCAGCTCCCGCAGCTCTGCGGCCGTGACGGCCAGTCTTCCTAGAATTCTAGATGCGGTCGGCGAGTAGACGAGTTCGCGCGCGTTCACCAACTTGACGAGGCGGTACGGATCGAACGGGCACACGTCGTCGGTCGCGAGGCACGGCGGTGTGCCTATAGGCGTCAGCCGGAGCGCGGTCGGGTCTAGCTCGCGAGCGCACACCAACGACGGCGCGATCGCGGACGAAGTATCGATCCGCGCCAGACACGAGCCGATCGCCCGCACTCGAACCCTAAGTCGGTGTCGTCGCACCGCAACCTCCAGCTCCCGCGCCTCCTCCTCGTAGCCGGTGAGCAACGCGGCGCAGGGCGCTCCCGTTTCGCACCACTCCGGAGCGTACTCGTAGACGGTCTGATTCGCGTTCGAGCAGATCGACCTGGGAAACATGGATAGATGAGAACCTCGTCGACGCGGTGCGACTCCTCAAACGGTGAACGGGTGAGAGGTACGACACCTACTCTGGCGATACGATTTCTGCGCCGTAGCTCGCGGCGAGCGCTTCGTCCGCGAAGTCGAGCAGGGAGCGGGCGCCGGCGCGGGGCGAGGCGGCGCACGCGAGGCGCCCGGGCGGCGCCGCGTCGCCGAGCTCCTCCAGGCCGTGGTCGCGCAGCTGCAGCACGTGCGGCGGGCGCGCGGCGGGCAGCGGCAGCAGCGCGGCCTGCGCGCGGCCCGCCACGAGCGCGCGCAGCACGGCGCGGCGGCAGGCGGCGCTGGCGCCGGCGCCCCGCTCGCACTCCGGCGGCGCGGGCTGCAGGCGCGAGCTGAGGCCGCGCGCGCTCAGCGCTTGCGCCGCGAGCTCGGCCAGCGCGGCGCTCGTGTCGCCGCTGCCGTCCAGCGTCACGACGCATAGCGCTACGCTGCGTCCTTCCGCCTCACCGTCGGACCGGTGGATTCCTGGATTTTAAGAACATAATATATTATATTTGTTTTACCGATCGACGAAACGCAATGTGTGTTTCGTACTCAGATCGATAAATAATTTTATTTATTTCATTGATGCGAGGTTGCATAATATACATATTTTGGAGCAGAGCTTCAAAACAGTCGTTGCACTTCTCTCGACAATGACTGTGTTTTGATATTTACTTGTTTAACATGCTCGGTTACGTAACTTGTACTGGAATATTGTTTTCGCTAATCTAACGATAAGTGTAGGTATTAGCAGGTGAAAGTGCAAACCTTCTTGTGGGTCGATCGGATCTCCAGCGACGGCGACCAGAGCCGCAAGGACGCACCACCAGCTGGAAACATTCATTTATTTATACCATATTCTATCATTAGAGACTACATTCAATACGTAACTAACAAAATATGGATGTATCAATAAGTCCGAAATAAATAATTTGAATTTGAATTGAAAATTGAAAAAAAAATACAATAGTATAGGGCATAGGGCTAAACTTATTATTATTATTATTATTTTTTTTTTATGTATGGCCCGCCATAATGACTCTACTCTGCCTGATGGAAAGCATAAGCAGAATCCAGGAGTGGTGGTCACCATACTCACTGCGAATGCAGACAATGCAGTATGGCGACCCACACCATGGCGGCCTAGTGATGCTTCTGCATCTTTTAGTCTAGTCAACAAGTATGGAACTTGTTGACTAGACTATTTGGGCCTCCGGTCTCGCACTCACCAACGAAACACGACAGCACGATAGCTGTCATTTTACGTTGATTTTCTGTGCGAGGGTAGTACCGCCCCGGTCGAGCCGGCCCATTCGTGCTGAAATCAGCGTGGCTCTACTACCTACAAATAATACCAGAATTATTTTTTCTTGTTAAAATTGTCCTGATGTACTTCGACCATTATCTCAGTTTATTTGCAATATACACACCGTTCACGTTTTATCTTTGCGTACGTCAGGTCTGATATATAAATATATAAATATTTCGGACATCTAACACACAACGCCGTCTAGTCCCAAGCTAAGCAGAGCTTGTGTTATGGGTACTAGACAACTGATACAAATACATATATACTTTTTTTTTTTGTAAATACATACATATTATACATAAGAAAACACCCAAACTCCGAAACAAATATTTGTAGATCATACAAACATTTGGTCCGACCCGGGAATCGAACCCGAGACCTCATGATCAGCAGTCGCACACGCCAACCGCGAGACCAACGAGGCAGTCAAATATATCACGAATGGTTTTTAGATTCTTTTTAAGAATAAGAGGCCAACGAGCAAACGTATCGCCTGATGGTAAGCGATTACGACCGCCCACAGACACCCGCAATACCAGAGGCGTTACAAGACAAGTGCGTTGCCGGCCTTTGGGGGATGGGGATGGGGGGAGGGGTTGGGGTATGGACTTCCAGTATCCTCACTCACTCGGTGAAACACAGCGCAATCGCTGTTTCATACCGGTTTTCTGTGAGGCCGTGGTATCACTCCGGTCGAGCCGGTTAATTCATGCCGAAGCGTGGCTCTCCCATCGTTATATAATGAGAATAACAATGGAAGATGCCATTAGCTGATGATACTGAGCCTGGATGGAACGCCTCGTATGTGTTTATCTATTTAGGAATGTTCTTTAGTTCATTAATAATATAAAAATAAGATAATGTTTACCTGTTAGGCATACCTGGGCGTGCAGCAGTAAGTTGGCAAACGCAGCGGCATGTCGAGCGGCCACTAGAAACAAGTACAAGGAATATTAGCCGGCCGTAGTTTCAGGATTATTTAGGTAATAGCTAGCCATACACGCACATATCCGCCCGTCAGATCTGCCCGACAGACGTGCCTGGCGGACAGATCCGTGCGTGTATGGTGAGAACGGACACGGATTTGCCCCGGGTGCCTGCCCGCTGCCCGTGGTCAATCGGGCACGGGACGGGCAGATCCGAGCTCCCAACTGTGCGTGTGTGCGTAGCGATGGATGTGCCCGCCAGATTTGACGTCAGTCGCGCACTAACACTCTAATTAGTTTGAATGCGTTGGATCACAGAAATGGTGTTAAGAGAAAATAAAGCATTTTGGACAAGTTTTATAGAGCCTATAAGTCTTTGCCTTGTGTTTGAAGAGCCGAAGATAAGCAATTGTACCTTATTATAGAATTAAAGGCACATGCATACGAAAAATTGGTCGAAAATGCAACAAAATCAATCCCGCTGCAGATACAATGTAATTTAGGCTTTGAAATAGACATTTTAACAGACAACCCTATATGCTGGAGTTACGATTTGAACTACTGCCCTTCAGTTGCCCGTACTCGTGTGTGGTGAATCACGAATCTGCCTGTCGGGCAGATCCGACGGGCAGATCTGTGCGTGTATGGCTAGCTTATGGCAAGCTAATAATATGGACTTCATTATTCATAACTTAACTAATAGTCGCATGTAACAAATTAAGTAGGTAGGTCTGTACATCCGTTTGAATGTCAAGCACGAATTGTGAGATCGTATTGCCAAATTATCCTATCATTAGTGTTCTCAAAAATGACAAATAATCACGTTCGTTGAATAGGAGCCGCCCTTTATTATTTATTTTCTTATTTTACTTATTTATTTTCAAAGTGAATATACAACTAAATATTCTGTGAATATATCAAGCGCCTACCTGTAGACGTTATTAATATCTATAGCAAAACAACAACAATAATTTACGTTTATTGTATGGGAGCGGGAGCTGCGGGAGCCCCCCTAAATGTTTATTTTATTCTGTTTATGGTATTTGAAGCGGCAACAGAAATAATGTCATCTGTGAAAATTTCAACGGTCTAGCTATCACGGTTCATTAGAGACAGCCTGGTGACAGACAGTCAGACGACACAAATCAAATCCTGTATTAAACCGTTCGTTTAGCGTGGTACACTAGACCAACTCCTGAGTTAAGGAGAGGCCTATGTCCAGCAGTGGACTAGTCATGGCTGTTGAAGATGATGACAGATAGATACAAGTAAATCTACAACACAATATACAAGACAATATCGATCATTAGTGTGATCGATATTGTTATTGACCAGATGGCGCTTTCTCAGCAGATGTCTCTCGCTGTTAATCGCTAGATGGCGCTACAGATTGTTGTTGTATTGGATTGTTTCGCGCTCTATTTACCATTATTTTTAAAAATAAAACATTCAAAACACGTATCTGTTGTGTGTATGTAAGCATGTCCTTAGCGAGTAAATAGCGAATAGCTTCATATTACTAATGATATTCTTATTTACATTTATATCATTGCCGACTGAGTGTACGCTGCGCTGGCACCGAATTGTACGTTTTACAAAAAGTCCAAGATTTCGTTATTTTTTACACTCGCATTTATGCATATCGTGTGGGTTGCTTTAATTATTAGGTAATCGTTGTTCGGCTCATTGATTTGTTTATTTTTCTTTAAGAAAAGTGGAGTAGAGTAGAGTACCTAATCCATTACACCTTGTGTATAAATGAGAATCTAATCATTAGCTAATACGAGCGAGTGATGTCACGTGCTTCAACTACGCATTGTATTGTGACATTAAGTGCTCCATGCTCCTACGGTTTATTGCGTAGAGTAACTACACACGTTACACACGAAACAGCTGTTCAATTACATTACAGTGGACGTGTTCGACGAACAAGGCTGTGATCAGTGGCACACGTGTAATTTACATTACATAGGAGCTGTTGAGCGTGCATCTCACAGAACTTAGAAGAACTTAGAAGTACTTTCGTCACCAATCTATCTTGATCAATATCTGTGGTGCATCTCGTCTGTGATGCCAATTAAAAACTCCTAAATTAAAAAAAATGTATTAGCATCCTCCGTTATCCATATCCTATATCGAAGTTGCATAGTGTGTATTGCGGTTGTTCGTTTAGCTATTAATGTAGCATAGTTTAATGTTAGCATCCCAAGCACAGGTGTTACGAGGAGCTAGCTGCCCAGGGCACATCGGACCGTACACCAGACGTTCACTACAACTGCATTTACTTCAAATATTTCAGACAAGTTTAGCTAAATAATGTCTGTTATCACAAATGTCGGATATTACCTATCAGTTATGTCACTTTCTACACCCGTGTCTTTGACTCGTCCAATCGAAAGTTTTTGCAACAGTATTTTGTAATAGTTTGGCGTTGTTTTTCCATTTAAAATTCATTGGTATTTATAACACTCGAGAGTGAGAGAACTTTAAGGTCCGTTTCCTTAGGTCGGGGTTTTCTACTATCGCAAGGCTAGCACTCAATTAGTATACCAATATTTTCAAGAAAGGTAAACAGTCGTGCATATGTGAAACGTAAACCACAATACACTGCATCCGTAGTAGAGAGCGCGCGAGTGACGCGTGACGCAGTTTCGCGGTGGAGGTCAGACGGACGCGCGCGCACTGCGCGAGGGCCGTGTGTTGACTGCAGTTGACTGTGTGTGCTGTGTGTGCGCGACCACGCAGTACGCACCACTGCATGGCCCGCGGCCGAGTCGAGCATGCCCGCTGGCCGCTGATCACCACCTCACGCTGCCAGTGTTGTCTGTTGCTACTAAAAGTGGAGTACGAGGCAGGAGGTTGACTAGTGGATCCAGTTCTTTTCTCAACACGAGGAACATCCCCGCTACTTTAGTAGGCTGGGTGGGCGAGTAACGTAATATACACTATAGGTACACTATGTACAGTTGCCATGTTTTTCGGCAACATCTTGAATGTTTTCCAAACTTTAAAAAAGTACTTCTAGAACACATTTTGAGCAGGTTTTCCTCGCGTTTTCATAGATATTGTTAAACCGACAGATTGTTTGTATGTTTTTTTATTCCTTGAGCACATAACATTTAATTGAGTAGGAGACGATGAAGCCGAGGTCGTCATTAAACGGCGTATATAAAAATTAATTACTGAGCATAAACTGTATTAAATATTTTGTGTAGGTTATAATTAAGAAAAGTCTAGATTTGGCGCGTGATTTTGCATAAGAGAATTCGGAATTTTTTGCTAATTACTGTTTTATATTTCTGTTACAGTCGTGTACCTACCAATATTAGGTGCATAAATCTGCCGAGCGCCAAGACTGCTTGTGTCGAAACCGAGCCCACTGAAATCCTACAGTGCTTTCAACGTCTTCGTTATTGCTGGCACGTTTTCTATTCATAAAGATGATGTAACGATTTTACACCCATAAATGTTCCAGAGATGCCTGACGACTATTTTCAGTCACGACGGGGGACCTCTGTCAAGGAGTGATGCGATCTCCCGCGCTGGTGTCAGACGGTGCAGGTTTCTTCCCTCGAGGAGCCGCTGGTCAGAGTTACCCATTAGGTTACACATTAGATGCAATATCTTCCTACCGATCACCTCGTCTTGTTAGGTTATCTATCAATCTGTTTTCAACTTCTTAAAAACAGTTTTTGTAAGATAAAGTTAATAGTCTGTTAAATTCTTTACTTAAATTTGATGAAATAAGTTTTGGCAAAAGAGAGATCAGATACAAAAGAAAACTGCTAATGTATTTTGTTAACCGACTTCAAAAAAGGAGGAGGTTCTCAATTCGATCGTTTTTTTTTATTTGTGTGTTCGCGAATAGCTTCGTCATTTATGAACCGACTTTGATGATTCACATCCCAACGGTGGTACCACGGACAGATCTGATGATGGCATCCAAGAGAAATCGAGTCTAACCTTGAACTTGTTCAATTGATGAAGAACGATTTTGGAGAACTTTTTAAATGGTTTTATATCATCTGTGTATATTTTAAAGATCAGTACCCACTAATCTTTGGTGGGTAGATGCACAGATTAAGCTGGTAAGAAACTGGTTAAGGTATGTGATGTCTATTCCGTGGAGCTCCTAAACAATAGTGGCACCATAAACACCAGTTAAAATCAAGTCTTAGATATTATAAGGGGTACTTATAACTGGTATTGACTTTAAACGAAGAATATTCAGTCTCATCGCATCGCATCGTATTATTATCGGACATAAGGACACTAAATGTATCCTATACCATCGTTTAGCAAGACGAGCGTTGACGTAATACGTAACCGTAGCTATGTTTGCGAACACAGGACATGCGACAGTAGTCGTGATAATGGTATGGATGACACTTACCGCGACAGTGAAGCGTCTGCAAAAGGCAACTCTGCGCTTTGAGAGGGTCACACGGCTCCTCACAACACGACCTCACACACCTCTGCGTTTCTGAGCAGTATCACTGTGACACTGAGCGGTGTGGTCTGAATGATCTGTTTGTTTGGAACAATGAGTGGTTGAGGCTGGCGGCGCGGTAGCTCGGCCGCACGCGCCGAATGGTAACGAGTGGCGCGATTACTCTCATTCAGAGTTCTCCACCTGCGAGTGTTTGTTCTTGAATACGGCCGGTAGCTACGGCTCCGTTTACGGTTCGCCACGCTTCTGTGACTACATAGTTACATTTACATACTTTATGCATAAATTGATGAATAATATTAATTTGTCTGCTTAGTACTTTGCGTTTTCGGTTTTCACCTGTAAGTTTCTAATTATTCGTTTTTTTTAAAACGACAACTCCTTCACCATGAATAAATCCTGTGTGGCGTGAGACTTTACAAATATACATAAAACGAATCCAAAGTACACCCAGTCTTAGAACAATAATTTGTCGATCCGACAAAGGACTTGTCTCATACGACGTTTGAACCCGCAACAGACAGCGCATTAGACCGGCCTAAACCACTAAGCCATTCGTGGAGAATTAGTTTTTAGACCAAGAAATACTTGGCGTTAGGAAAGTAGCAGTGCTTTTGAAGACGATGAAAGGATAATGCATTTGTAAAACGTTTTTGGCTGTACATATTTGGTTTAAGACTTATCTCACTTGAATGCAGTTGCTAATGTTGCAAATAATTGATATTTCGGTCATTTAAGCAGAGTGTGAAAAATCAGCTCACTAGGCAGCCGTAGTATGGGTCAGCATGCTACATTGATTCGCAGTGAAGATGGTGACCACCACTTTTGGATTCGACTAATGCTTTCCATCACTCATAGTAGAGTCATTTTGGCAGCTTTATATACACTAATTATAATATAAAAAATAGGTATATATGTAAGAACGGTTATAGGTAGGTATTTGACTGTCGGTTCCAGGTAATCTAATAATGTGCGATAATGATCAAGGGTTTCGCGGGAGGTTCATCGTGCATCGACGTGCAGTGCTCGGCGCCCGTGGGTTTGTGTGTTCTACTCGCGTGTTGATGTGACGCGGCCGCGGGTGTACTTACTAACACTTCCCTCCCGATCACCTTGTGAGGGCGCCCAATTACTCAAAACTATCTAGTTATTTGCGCTTAACTGATATCTACGCGTTAATCACACACATCCCAGTTGATCCCAGCGAGAGATATTCACACGACAGAGCCTACACTTATTACATACAACTTTACCTAATTTGTAGATAAAATCTAGACCTTGAATATTAAGTAGTTAACATCTATTAAGGCCGACACACACGTTCAAGTATACTTGCGCAAGTCCAGATTGTTTTGTCTGTCTGTCTCTGTCACGCAAGTTTATTTTAGCGACGAAAAAACTGAAAACTCACAACTTCACCGAGTGAGTGAGGATACCGGAGGCCCATTCCCTTGTGCAAACTTCCGTTGTGTGTGTGGGAGCATTGCGCTCAAGCTTCAGTACTGCCCCCCTAGCCAAGTTGCAAACGTTCTTCTTTCTGCAATCGTTAACGCCTAAATTCTTTCACTAAATCTCAGATTAGCCAATGACATACTAGAATTTAGGCGTTAACGATTGCAGAAAGAAGAACGGTTGCAACTTTGCTAGGGGGGCTGTTCTAGCCACCTACACAATTGCACGTCGTTTTCGCGCCAAAATGAACGAGATTACCGAGAGGCGAGAGGCATGGAGTTCGCGATATTTTAGAACAATCTATACAAATAGATAAAATTGGAGTGTCTATTTGTAATATTAAAATAACCGCTTTTTACTATACTCTTTGCGCTGTAGCATGGTGCGTGACAGTTTCAGTAACATTTTGTTTCACTCTTGAAAGTTGCCGCGATTTACAAATTATGACTTAGTATTTCAGCTGTACCACATTCGCAATATATTAAATCATTAATAACTGTAGTAGTAAATTAAATTAAACCAACCAGAATGTTCTAATCTACAAATAAATGCCGCACCATGCTACAGCGCAAAGATTATAAATGCATATGTATGTATGTATACACGGTACATATCCAAACATGTATTTTTTTCTGTCGGTCGATCTGTCTGTCTGTTTGTTCCGGCTAATTTCTAGAACGGCTGCACCGATTTCGACGGGAACTTTACTGAAAGGTAGCTGATGTAATAAGGAGTAACTTAGGCTACTTTTTTTAGATTAGCTTCGCCCCGCTGTGTTACTTGCAGTTTTAAAGGTACAGCATAGCCGCGGGTAATACCGCGGGACTCAGCTAGTTTATAAATACATACTAGCTGACCCGGCGAACTTCGTACCGCCATATTTATATACAATAATTAGCAATAAATCAAAATTGCGACTATAATTTGAGATTTAAACTATCCTATCTCTCAATTTGGATCGAACTGCACATGGTGTGCAAATTTTATTATAATCGGTTAAGTGGTTTAGGAGTCCATTGAGGACAAACATTGTGACACGAGATTTATATATAAATACATATATACAGAAATAAGCCATGTCATTGTCAAATAAAATGTAAAGACTACCACCACAAGGACAAAAAAAAATGCAGCTTATAATAAATTAATTTAATTGTTGTAAATTTTAGATCTTCGTAGCTCCTTCCAGTTGCGAGATACCTTAAAGCCGCTGTTAATCTTTCGTGGGGCATAACAGTTTTTAACCGATTTCAAAAAAAGGAGGAGGTTCTGATTCGACTGTTTTTTATATGTTTGTTACCTCATAACTTTCGACTGGATGAACCGATTTTGATGATTCTTTTTTTATTTGAAAGCTGGTGCTTCCCGTGTGATCCCATTTAATTTGGTACAGATTGAAGTCAGTTTTTTTTTTATTAAAAGTTGTATATGGCGTTACCATCGACAGAAGTGTTAAATAAGTTTCTTCATCCATACGCAGATAGTTACGCCAGTCTTTGGGTGCAAATTTCTACTCATTCAACAAACTGATGTGCGAATAATGCTCTTTTTCTTAACCAGGCTTTAGTCCATGTAGTTCGGTGTCTCTTTTTAGGGTTCCGTGCCAAAGGCAAAAAACGGAACCCTTATAGATTCGTCATGTCTGTCTGTCTCTCTGTCCGTCTGTCTGTCCGTCCGTATGTCACAGCCACTTTTTTCCGAAAGTATAAGACCTATAATGTTGAAACTTAATAAGTAGATGTATTCTGTGAACCGCATTAAGATTTTCACACAAAAATAAAAAAAAAACAATAAATTTTGGGGGTCCCTATACTCAGAACTGAAACTCAAAAATTTTTTTTATCAAACCCGTACGTGTGGGGTATCTATGGATAGGTCTTCGAAAATGATATTGAGGTTTCTAATATCATTTTTTTCTAAACTGAATAGCTTGCGCGAGAGACACTTCCAAAGTGGTAGAATGTGTGTGTCCCCCCCTGTAACTTCTAAAATAATAGCATGATAAATCTAAAAAAATATATGATGTACATTACCATGCACACTTCCACCGAAAATTGGTTTGAACGAAATCTAGTAAGTAGTTTTTTTTAATACGTCATAAATCGTAAACTGCAATTTACCTTTCATTCAATCAACACAAATATAAAAATAAAATATATTATGTTACTTGCTGCTGCGGAACCCTTCATGGGCGAGTCCGACTCGCACTTGGCCGCTTTTTTTTATGCAATAGGGGGCAAACGAGCATACGTGTCGCCTGATGGTAAGCGATTACCACCGCCCATGGACACCCGCAACACCAGAGGCGTCACAAGTGCGTTGCCGGCCTTTGGGGGATGGGGAGGGAGGAGGGGTTGGGGTATGGACCTCCAGTATCCTCACTCACTCAGTGAAACAGCGCAAACGCAGTTTCATAACTGTTTTCTGTGAGGCCGTGGTATCACTCCGGTCGAGCCGGCCCATTCATGCCGAAGGGAAGATGGTGGAAGGGGTAGGGATATAGGCTTCCGGTTTCCTCACTCACTAGGTGAAGTTGTGAGTTTTCAGTTTATTTGTCACTTAAATAAAGCTTACTAATGACATTGCGTCATCCATAGCATAAAACAACAACAACACACCCGGTAGCTCACTTTAAACACGTTATATTTTAGTTGGTAGCTCGCTGCATGTACGCGCGCTAAACTTGCGCAAGTATAGCGTTCCGTGTATGGCCGGCTTTAGTCTATTAGGAGTCATACAGTTTGAAAATGTAATAAATTGTAATGTTTATTGCCGAATTCTATACCTTACGGCAGCGATTGGCCGAGCACCGCTACCGCTGCCGCCCAACCGGTTTAATTAATATACGTACATTCCAGCCATTAAATTAACCAATTTCAAGACAAAACAACACGGCCACGAAAACAACGTCTACTTGAATAATGAAACTGTTTGGTATCTGTTCAAATATTTTAGCCAAAACCACTTGTTGCACTTTTTCTTTATACGGAGCGTCTCGGCGTGAGTCGTGAGCACACCACGTCTTGATGTTCGTGTGGTAGCACCAGTTGGCAGCTTACGATCAACGCTTACACAACTTAAAATTAAACACAGGTCGAAACCTTAACTAGATAAAAACGAAACTTCTACATTTAAGGTAACGACTGTATTTGCTTAAAACATGTATTTGTGATAAATAGGTATCAACAGCTCATGTTGGGTTTCAATTTTCAACTCTAGGAATGCTACGGATGGGTGTGAGCTGATGATAGAGTATACAACTCCTCAATGGTTAGGAGTTGGAGGATAATTCTTTCAATTTTATACTTACCTATCTATAGACCTTTAGGTCGTTTAGGTGTACGCTTTCAAGTTTTTTTTTTTATTGAATAGTCGGGCAAACAACCAGACGTATCGCCTGATTGTAAGTGATTACCGCCGTCTATGGACCCCTGCAACACCAGAAGCGTCACAAGTGCGTTGCCGGCCTTTTGGCGATGAGGGGGGGGGTAGGGGTAGGGGGATTGGGATATGGGCCTCCGGTATCCTCACTCACTCGGTGAAACACAGCGCAAGCACTATTTTACACCGGTTGTCTGTGAGGCCGCCGTGTCACTCCGGTCGAGCCAGCTTCAGAGTTTTCCGCACCTCGCGGTACTTCTCATGAAACTGGTCCCCGCCACCGTCTCCACGGTGACAGCGCCGACTGCGGGTGTAGGACCTCCGGGCACGGGTAGAGGCCGCACGGAGGTCCGCCAACTCCTGGGGCCACCAGTAGACCTTCCGAGGAGGCCGAGCCACGGCAGTGCCTGCGTCAAGTCGAGCAATCAGGCATTGTATAAACCACAGAACAAGTAGAATTGTTATGTAGGCGGGGTAGGCGCGCCGAAGTTAAGCGCCGATACCTCTAATCAACTGAACGCTTTAATACACGTATAACTTTCGTCGGGAACGTAGCTGCCTAAAAAATTATTGCTATGCCGAACTGTGCGATAATTACGTGCTGAAAACGAAGCAAGGACTACAATTTACTCAAAGGAAACATATCGTATCATCGGTAGTCTCAAAACTTTTGATTTTAAGCAATATTAACAAAAAACTAAAAAGTGTAATGTAATACACATGAAAACCGTTATATTCTAATCTATTGAAAGAATCATACATTACGTATAAAATTTAAGTATCATTTGCATAGTTGCCACGAGAGCACGCAATGAACTGCGTTTCCAGCGGGAATATTTCAAAACATTTGGCACGAAAATATTTAATAAAAGTAATGTTTACAATTATTTGACATAGGGATGAAGACAAATTCAATCGATATCGTAACGTTAAACTTTTAGATGATATTGATTTTTACAGTGATTTTATGTTTAGTATCGTATCGTAGTACGATTTATATTGTACTATGGTTTTTAAAACAATATATGATTTTGTTATTCGCAAAAATTTTATATAAAGTTATTTTGGAGAAATATTTGAAAATAAATGTTTTAATAAAAAGTTTATAAATATTTCATGTATCATAATTTTACAGCTACCAGACAAATAAAACAGATTTGATTACAAAAAAGATAGTATGTAAGTACTTTTGTCTAAATAATAAACGTGACATATTTTTAGTAATATAAGTTAGTTAGCCATTAATCCTACGGCTTCCTGTACGCAAAGAACCGGTGGTTGTAGAGAACTTGCGAAAATGCGCAGTCGTTTTTTATTTATTTAAAGTTTCTGAAATATGTATGCCTAAACACACAAAAAACAATTTATTTTAGGTAAATAAGGAGTTGCAATGTTTTGCAACAAAAAAATTATAAAGTAGAATGAAAGGATATAAGAGACCCCGGTGCAATCATTGCATACTAATTTGTAAACTCCGGATTTTAGAATTCAAAAAAATCCGGAGATTGCACCGGGGTCTATGTGGGTCAGACAGGCCGTAGTTTCGAAATTAGGTACAGGGAACATGTTGTCGCTCACAGGAGTGGCCATCCAGATAAAGCACATTTCGCAAAACATTTAATCGACATCGGCCTCTCCTTGAGCGGCAACAATACCTATAACATTCTGCATGTTTGCGATAAGGGTTTCCGGATGAGTGTGTTGGAACAGTTAGAAATATCAAAATATAACAATAATAACGCATATACACTGTTGAATGACCAAACAAACTTATTTCCATCACCACTTCTAAGTATGATTGCGGGTAGTTCGGCACAGATGTCGTTGTGACATTGTATCGATCGTGATTATAGCGTCATCGAAACGGTATATAAAGGGCCGACAGCGGTGCGCTAGCGCATTCGAGCTCAAATGCTCGACGAGTCAACATCTCCTGAGGATGCCCCGTGGAGGGGCGAAACACGTGTCGAGTATAGGTTTGGTTGCATGCCATGCTAATTATTTGATATTTCTCACTTGTTTTGTATGTGTACATATGCATGATACGCATGTGAGTGTACATGACGGTGGGATTTGTGCCCTGCTTTCAGACCTGGATATTTGTCTCGCGGAATTAAAGCTAAATATATTTCATAGCATTTAATAAATTATAGTTATACACACATCAAAAGTGTCTAGGAATCAACATATGTGTCTAGGGATCAACATATATTTTTGCAATAACTTTTCTCCTGATTGATATTAATTAAAATTTTCATTAAGGATTCATCAAATAAAGTGTTTTCGTTTGTCACAGTAACGATAAACCAAGTCACCTTTGCATTAATAAAGAAATTTGCCATTTTCCTAATAAAGGGATTTTTGACATTTGAACCACTAACATTAAAGTTCGAAAAAAAGACTGAAATAACAGTTTTCTTTAAAATTTTATTAGGTAACTTAAACAATTAATAATCTGTGTTTCTACCGCGAACACTAACAACACAAGAATCGGTTTGGCATACTCAAAATGAGTTCATCCAAATCACGCTGTGGAATGGCCGCCCATGTTCGTTGAAACAACAAAAAAAGGCCTTCTTGCGACTGGATACCCTCCATATTCGGCAGAGCTCTTCTCTGTAGCATATACCATGCATGCTCAATCGGGTTCAAGTCTGGCGACTGAGCAGGCCAGGGCCAAAGCCACATCTCAATCTCAAGAAATCCGCATAAAAATGCTTGATCCCTAGACACTTTTGATGTGTGTACTTTCGTTATAGTATAAAAGCTAAATTTTCTACCGACTTCCAAAAAGGAGGAGGTTCTATGTTCCACTGTATGTACTTTTAATTTATTTTATTTTATGTATGTTCACCGATTACTCCGTCAATTGTGTACCGATTTTGAATTTTTTTTTGTACTCGAAAGGGTATACTCCCGATGTGGTGCCATTGCCACCATTACTGAATTTGATGATGGGATCCCAGGGAAATCGAGGGAAACCCTAATTTCTACTACTAACTACAAACTAACTACATATGACATTTAAAGATTTATTCTCCTACTCCTAACCGTTAAGGAGTTGTATCTTACATCATCAGCTCATCATCATGGAATGATGACTACCAGACGCAAATACTGGAGTAATTTCAGAAAATATACGAAAAACATAGTACGTGCCTAAAAAAAATTAGGGTTTCCCTCGATTTCCCTAGGATCCCATCATCAGATCCAGTAATCGTGGCAATGGAACCACATCGGGAGTATACCCTTTCGAGTACAAAAAAAAAATTCAAAATCCTTTCAATATTGACGGAGTAATCGGTGAACATACATAAAATAAAATAAATTAAAAGTACATACAGTGGAACATAGAACCTCCTCCTTTTTTAACCGACTTCCAAAAAGGAGGAGGTTCTATGTTCCACTGTATGTATTTTTTTTTTTTTGTTTTTTTTTTTTTGTTTTTTTTTTTTTTTATGTATCTATATATATATGTACCTGATTACTCCGTCAGTTGTGGACCGATTTTGAATTTTTTTTTTGTATTCGACAGGGTATGCTTCCGTGGTGGTCCCATTGCCAGCATATCAGGATCTGATGATGGGATCCCAGGGAAATCGAGGGAAACCCTCATTTTTATAGGCACATACTTTGTTTTTCGTATATTTTCTCAAGTTACACCGGTATTTGCGTCTGGTAGTCATCATTTTATGATGATGAGCTGATGATGTAAGGTACCACTCCTTAACGGTTAGGAGTTGGAGGATAAATCTTTAAATATCATATGTATATAAGTTACCTTTAGTCGTATTCTTACAAATTATTTAGGTAAGCTGATGATGGAAGGTGGAAGGTACAACTCCTCAACGGTTAGGAGTTGGAGAATAATTCTTTCAATTTCATACGTATCTAAAGACCTTCAGTCGTATACTTTCAAGCTATTTAGGTGAGCTGATGATAGAAGATTAAACTCTTCAACAGTTAGGGATTAGAGGATGATTTTAATATTACACGTACATTAATTTGTATTATTCTTGATGATGAAATTTGATGAAATAATTCAACTTACTACTTACCTACGATTGTTTGCACTAAAAACTGTAAAATAAAAACTTTTTATAAAAAAAAAAAACCGACTTCCAAAAACATCCAACGAAAACTCTCTGTCAAAAAACACTTAAAAGCGTAAAATAAACTGGTTCTTCATAAATTGCCTATACCTTATTCTTTATTCATTTAAATAGTAGTATTATAATGGGTGCTAGGTACCTAAAATCTGTTTGAAGTCGGTGCTAAGCCAAAAAGAATACAAACGAACAATTACAAAAGTCTAAGCGATAGTCACTTGGCACCGACTTCAAACAGATTTTAGGTACCTAGCACCCATTATAATACTACTATTTAAATGAATAAAGAATTAGGTATAGGCAATTTATGAAGAACCAGTTTATTTTACGCTTTTCAGTGTTTTTTGACAGAGAGTTTTCGTTGGATGTTTTTGGAAGTCGTTTTTTTTTTATAATGAAAGTCAGTAGAAAATTTAGCTTTTATACTATAACGAAAGTATAGCTATAATTTATTAAAGTTTAGGGGTGTCTGGCAGGGGGTAGCAACTGTCATAAGTGTCCGGCAATGGATGACGAGATTTCGGGTTTAAGAAACTTTATTCTCATAAAGATTTCTATAGTTATCCCGAAGAAAATATGAAAAAATTGAGCTTTATACTTTAACGAAAGTTAGGTACTATTTTATACACCTTTACTATCTGTTATCTGCCAAAGTAACCACAACCCAAACTCTATATTCGCTGGTCGTTCTTACCTATATAGGGGTCATGCACAGAAAAACTTTCAGCTTTTATAAAATAACGAAGGTCTGGCCGTCGTGGGCTCTTGCTCTATTTCAGGATATACTTCCGATAGTTATTCGTCATGATAACTTCATCCATAATCGCACAAACAAAACCTTCGGTTTCTCCGAAGATTTCACCATACCGTAGCCAAGACCAAGACGCTTTGAAGTCTATATCAGGCTCATTTAGGGCCCGATTAAACCCACCATGAAGTTCTTTGCCCTTCCATACCTCCCTGCGATCATTAGTACTAAGTACTACAGGTTGTTTGGTTTGCTTGTTTATCACATCACACTATCATCACACTAATCACACTAATATATAAAGGCGAAAGTTTGTGTGTATGTTTGTTACTTCTTCACGCAAAACTACTGAACGGATTTGGATAAAACTTTACAGTTATATAGCTTATACATCAGAATAATACATAGGCTACTATTTACCGCGAAATCCGACATACACGCAGGCGGAGCCGCGGGCAACAGCTAGTTATAATTATAATCAGCGGAAGATCAAGACGCTTCTAACGATACCCCATTAGTCCAGTTCTAATAAGTAGTTGAGGTGTTATGAGGGAACAGATGAACATACATACAAAACCGTTTAAAACACAACCCTCCTTTGGCTTTGTCGTAGTCGGGTAAAAAACCAAGTGTCGCCAATCAGTTCTTCTACCGTAAACAGTTGTCAGATCCATGTAATGTCAAGTCCAATTACACGAAAATTTAGTCTCGGACTGTCCGGGCAGTCCCATTTAAATTCGGTCCAGATTGAAGTCGGTTATTTTTTTGTTAAAATTTGTGAGTATTTTAAGTAAATTTCAGTATCAACATATTCGGGATTAATTGGGATAATTGATATGATTTAGCTAAGAGCACTCGTAGCAATGAGCTACGAGTATATTCCCATAAATTGTGTGAGTTTGACGAGTCATTTCTCGCTCAGCTAGTTGGTCCTCTACTCGTGACCACGAATGAATGGCAGCTCAGTTTGACCTCTGCGCCGGAGCATTGCCGTGTGCACTACTGACATGCCGCTTGACATTTATTTAAAGAATTTGTATATCTGCGTTGATAGCGGCGTCCGCGCTCTTATTTGTATCGACTAAAAGCCATTTGGCACCGCCTAAAACACTATTTTTATAATTGGTTGACTTTACCCCGGTTTATGTTTCTATTTGTATTCTATTGTATAAATCGGTCAGGTGACATTGTCCACTGCACGTGTACATTGTAGTAGCAATTTATGCAGCACCTCGGCCTTGTGTCGTTTGCACACCTACTCATTTAGCAATGCACAATTAGTTTTTTAAAAATCAAATTCCTTCAGTCCACAGCTCGACATAGACCTATACTTAGAAGGGGGGGGGGGGGAGGTGTATATCCATCAGTCAGCGTCATAGCGGTGTACCTACGTATTGTTTTTAAAGTATCCACCACGATTTACCAGCCGCTTATCTCGCACTGATACTATTATTATTAACTTTGCCTTAAGGCCCATATTCACTTTGATTAGTGCGAGTGCAGGTGCGTAGTGCAGGTGATCAATGATTGGTAGAAAATACGTGTGAACCGCGAATTCGTACACGTTTTTTCTACCAATCATGGATCACTTGCACTTCACACCTGCACTAATCAAAGTGAATACGGGACTTTACGTGTCATAACAATCTACACTGGTGGCACTTATTGGTGGTGACAGAATGTAAATAAACAACTGTGACGTAGGAGGCTACGCCACGCGGCGTAAATCATGCCGAAGCTTATCTCTCCCATTGTTATAATATCTTTTAAACTTTCGCGTTCCATGATATAATAATTATTATTTTTACGGGAATTAACGCGATCACTTATTTCAAGGTATTACATACCTCTGTTTTGCCTGATGTTTCGACCAGGTTGCACTGGCCGTGGTCAGGCAAAACAGAGGTATGTAATACCTTGAAATAAGTGATCGCGTTAAGTCCCGTAAAAATAATAATTATTATGTTATAATATCTGTTTGTATCTCTGGTAATGTTTATTGTGCGTTGATACTGAGCCTGCTTAAATGGTTACCCAAAGAGCAAGCAAGAGGGTGGTGGTGGTGCCCATGGGCTGACATAAGTACTTGAACACCGAGGATGATATGTACTACACATGTACTAGTTACATACAACTGTGCAGTTGCAGTTAGTTCTAAGTAAGTATCGTCAGTTTTTACAGATGTAAAATAACTTCTAGGATTGGATTCGCAGAATTATGTTTAATCAATACGAGTGCACGGTTGGCCTCGTGGTTTGAGCGGTCGCCACGCCGCTTTCTACTGTGCTGTGGGTTCAAATTCAAAGCGCACATGGGACAACACTTTGTGTGATTCCCACGTCCGTTTTCGAACACTTATTCCGTATAATGTTTCGGGACAGCTGTGTGCTTGCTGACCCGTATAGTTTGCCTATAACTTGGTCCTACACGCTATGCCAGCTGGCTGAGAGTGTAGGTACTGGGATATAGGTATGTGGCCGGCCCAGCTGTTTAGCTTTTGATCCGTAGCCTAAATACCAGGGAGAGGCGGTGGTTCACTATCCTAACCGGCCCAGCTGTTAGCCTTTGATCCGTAGATAGGATAGTAGTGAAACTCGGAGGAGGTTACGACTTTTCTTATTTATTTTGCTAAAATGCACTTTAATATATACACAAAATTGGCATACAACTCGTGGCTGTACCAGCGAGCTTGAATTTACGCGTGAGTGAGAGAGTGATATAATTGAGTGAGAGAGAACGATTATCGCTTAGTGACAGTTTATATAAATACGTGCGCGCGCTGTGATTCCGTTCATAATTTGTTTGCTAGCGCAGCGATTGGACGTACGCATGCTGCAACCGGACGGCGCCACCGCAGGCGCTCTGTCGCCACATTACTCCCCCTCAAGCGAAGCGTACGTTGGGTTTAACTGGCCTCCCGGCTCGGGTGACGTAGGTGTTCCGTTTCGTGGCTGGCTCATCTGTGTTGCTCGACGTCGCGGCGGCTGCACTCGTAGTATTGGTACTCGAAGTTGGCGGTGTTGCTTGCATTGTCGTATTGGGATATGTTTGAGGATGTGATGTACATTGTTCGTCGCTATATGTATAGGCTGGTTTCAGTCGATCTATTGATATTACTGTCGTACGTAATGGTAATTGAATGGTGAATTGTTTGCCAGTTGCGCTGCGTTGTAATACTTTGTAAGGACCTTCGTATGGCGGTGTAAGTGGACGGCGGACGGTGTCGTTTCGCACAAACACATGTGTACATGTTTGTAGGTCCTTATGTACGAATGTGTGCAGGTTCGATGTATGCGATCTTTTTGTAGGTGTTAATGACGACATTGTTTCGGTCAGCTGACGAACGAACTCTGCGTCGTTTATGTTCGGCTTTGTAGGCACGAAGAAGTCCGACGGGATGCGCAGTGTAGAACCGTAGGTCATTAAGGCAGGGCTAACTGAAGAGTCTTGACAAAGTGCTGTACGTAGTCCTAGTAGCACAGTAGGTAATTCTTCGCTCCATCTGCAACGCGCGCATCTTGCCATTAGTGCTGCTTTCATAGTACGATGCCATCGTTCTATCTGTCCGTTTGCTTGTGGGTGGAATGCAGTGGTGCGTATGCGAGTGACGCCGAGTTTCTTCATTAGTGAGTGGAATAGTGATGACTCAAATTGTCTGCCTTGGTCGGTTGTGATTCGTAATGGACAACCGAATCTTGTTATCCATCCTTCGTAAACAGCTTTCGCTACTGTCTCAGCGGTAATGTCACGAGTAGGTATTGCCTCAGGCCATTTAGTACAGCGGTCGATCATTGTAACTAAATACCTATAGTCGTTTGATGGTGGTAGCGGTCCAACTATGTCGACGTGTAGGTGTTCAAAACGCGATGATTGTTGAAACTCGCCGAGTGGACTAATTACGTGTCTTTGTATTTTTGCGCGTTGACAGCCGATGCATGACCTTGACCACGTAGTTACATCTTTGTTCATAGACGGCCAGAAGAATTTTGTAGTCATTATTTTTCTTGTTGTTCGTATGCCGGGGTGACTTAGTTCGTGTTGCGCTTTGAATGCTACAACACGATAACTTAGTGGTAGGTATGGTCGAATGTTCGTTGTAGACGTTTCGCACCATATCGGTCGTTGACCCCCGGGTAGTGTAATGTGTGAAAACTTGAGATTACTTTGTTTCATGCAGGCTTGTAGTTCTGTGTCGTTCTCTTGTTCTATTGCTAATTTATTGTAGTCGATTGTGTGATTAAGTACTTCTATTTCTGATATTCGTGATAACGCGTCAGCTGCTTCATTTCGATCTCCGTGAATGTATTTAATATTTGAACAGAATTGACTTATGTAGTGTAGTTGTCGTTCTCGTCTCGGTGTATCACTGCTATTCGGTGCTCTCGTAAGTGCGTAGGTAAGGGGTTTGTGATCTGTGCATATAGTGAGATCGTTACCCTCAATCAGCCGGCGTAGGCTCTTAACAGCGGTGTAAATAGCTAGTAATTCGCGATCGTACACGCTGTATCTGCGCTGTGTGTCATTCATTGTTTTCGAGTAAAAGGCAAGCGGTTTCCATACGTTGTTAACTTTTTGTTGTAGTACAGCGCCGAGGCTCGTGTCGGATGCGTCAGTTAATAAGCACAGTGGCGCGTTAGGTATTGGGTGCGTGAGTGTAGTCGCTTCGAGTATGCTTTGGCGGCATTGCTCAAAGGATTTTTCAGCTTCAGGAGTCCATTGAATTGGTGATTTGTCATTCTTCTTAGAGTTGTGTAAGTATTTATTGAGTAGGCATTGATGTTCTGATTGATGAGGTAAACAGTTGCGGTAAAAGTTAATCATGCCTAAAAATCTTCTTAGTTCTTGTATCGTAGTGGGTTTCGGGTAATTCTTTATCGCTTGGACGCGTTCTTCCGTGGGTTTGATTCCGTCTGATGATACTTCGTAGCCTAGAAATTGTATCTTGTTTTTACCAAATTCGCATTTATTGATGTTAAGTGTGACTCCATACTGGTTAAGGCGTTCGAGTACTTTATGTAAGTGTTTTTCATGGTCACTGAGGTTTGAGAATATGATTAAATCATCCATATAAGAAAAACAGATGTCATCAAGTCCCCTTAACACTTCATGCATAAATCGTTGAAAGGTTTGACCAGCGTTACGTAAACCAAAGGGCATGCGGTTGAATTCAAAGAGCCCAAATGGGGTGATAATCGCAGTCTTCGCGGCGTCTTCTTTTTCTAATGGCAGAGCGTAAAAAGCATTTTTCATATCAAGCTTCGAGAATATAGTTTTTCCGTGTAACTGGTAGGTAAAGTCGTGAATCCTTGGTATAGGATATCTATCTGGTATTGTAACGGCATTGAGTCTTCTATAATCACCACACACTCGTAGTGAACCGTCTTTTTTCTTTACGACGTGTAGTGGGCTGGCCCAAGGGCTGTTTGATGGCTTACATATACCCATTTCTATCATCTTCTCGAACTCAATCTTCGCGGTTTTATATTTATCGGGCGGGAGCGGACGCGGCCTTGAGAATAAAGGCGGTCCCGTCGTTTCGATGCGGTGTGTGACGTCATGTTTGGCTGTAGTTTTGAGTGACATTGGTCGTAACAAGTCAGGATATTGCTTCAGTATCTCATGATAAGGGTGATTACGGTTAATTAGGTAGACGGATTCTTCAGTGTTACATATTTCAAAGGCGTTAATGCTGAGCTCGGTGACACAATCTATTAATTTTCTGTTGTGTAAGTCGACTAATAACTTATATTTTGCGAGGAAGTCTGCACCTAATATTGAAGTTTTTACGTCGGCGACCATAAATGTCCATTTAAAACTTCTACGTAAGCCTAAGTTGAGCTCTAGTGTGCGCTCGCCGTAGGTACGTATCTCTGTTCCGTTCGCAGCGTATAATTTATAACTGTTTTCTGTAGGTCTTAAAAATCTCGTTTTCTTTGCGGCCAGTACGGATATGTCGGCTCCTGTGTCGACTAGAAACTTTTCTTTGTTATTGCTATCTATAATACATAAGCGGTGGGTTCCATGGTTCACACCGACGCCCGCCACAGTCGGTGCTTTCGTTAGTTTTCCTGTTTATTACTTGTATTAATAATATCATTACGCTTATTCTTCGAGCATGGTGATTCGCATTTACGAGCGTAGTCACCGTAGCGGTAATGATAGTAGCATAGCCAATCGGCGTCGTCGGGCCCGCGTTGGCGGGAACGCGACGGCGCACGATGTTTACTCGGCGCTCTTGAGTGTCCTTCAAAGCGCGAACGGTGTGGTGGATGGTAAGGCGGGAAGTACGTTGAGCGTTGCTGGTTTGATTTTAGTTCGGCTACTTCTAGTGACAATTTTTCGATTTGTTTTGTAAGTAGGTTGATTTGGAGGTTTCCTGTTTCCGTATTATTATTTTCTTTACTTTGGCACGACGTAGTGGTTGTAATGGCAGCAGTGATTGCGGGTT
This sequence comes from Diaphora mendica, assembly GCA_949125395.1. Taxonomy (NCBI): domain Eukaryota; kingdom Metazoa; phylum Arthropoda; class Insecta; order Lepidoptera; family Erebidae; genus Diaphora; species Diaphora mendica. The sequence goes on from OX421317.1 coordinate 178,017, forward strand.
CGAAGTATTCTAACATTCTGTCGGCCATTGCAGCTAGGATTTCAAGTGAAGATTCTTTGTTGATGGCTAGGATGCCGCGGATCTGTGTAGGTAATTGATTAAGCCATATTACTTGTAACGCCTCGTCTGTTAATAACTTGCCGCTGAGTTCACGCATTTTACGTAGTAATTGGCTAGGTTTTGAGTCTCCAAGTTCTAGACCACAAAGTAGTTTCTGTAACTGACGATGGTCTGATTCTTGATACGTGGATATAAGTCTGTTCTTCAACGTTATGTATTTCCCTGTAGCAGGTGGATTTAATATAATGTCGGCGATTTGTTCGAGGTCATCGCAGCCGAGTAGCGGGACAACTAAATTGAATTTCTGTTCTTCTCCGATTTTACTTGCAGCCACGGCGGCTTCAAACTGCGCGAACCATAGTCGTGGGTTTTGGCGCCAAAATGGTGGTAGACGTGCAGGCAGCGAGATTGTGGCTACGTCGCTCTGAATTGTAACTACCTGGGCATCGCTAAATTCTGTGTTCGCTTCATTCGTCATGGCTGTAGGTACACGTGGACAGTAGTGGTAGATACTGCGCTTGATGCGTCGTTAGCGGCGAGAAGGTAGGTACGACGCGTCGGCTGTGCGATAGGTATGTACACGCGGTCAGCCGAACGACGTCTCGCCAGTAGGTACGCCGAGTCGTTGCCGTGAATGCGAAGGAGCGTTTGTTTTGGTTCGGGGTCACCAATTTCGGGACAGCTGTGTGCTTGCTGACCCGTATAGTTTGCCTATAACTTGGTCCTACACGCTATGCCAGCTGGCTGAGAGTGTAGGTACTGGGATATAGGTATGTGGCCGGCCCAGCTGTTTAGCTTTTGATCCGTAGCCTAAATACCAGGGAGAGGCGGTGGTTCACTATCCTAACCGGCCCAGCTGTTAGCCTTTGATCCGTAGATAGGATAGTAGTGAAACTCGGAGGAGGTTACGACTTTTCTTATTTATTTTGCTAAAATGCACTTTAATATATACACAAAATTGGCATACAACTCGTGGCTGTACCAGCGAGCTTGAATTTACGCGTGAGTGAGAGAGTGATATAATTGAGTGAGAGAGAACGATTATCGCTTAGTGACAGTTTATATAAATACGTGCGCGCGCTGTGATTCCGTTCATAATTTGTTTGCTAGCGCAGCGATTGGACGTACGCATGCTGCAACCGGACGGCGCCACCGCAGGCGCTCTGTCGCCACAAATGTATGTTTGTAAAGTCCCCTGTGATATTGGATTGGATGTATACATATTCCTAAAGCGGGACTTGTCTTTAAAAATAAAAAAAAAACATCGTTATGTTTTTAAAACAGTGATAATCGTAAAAAAAGTATTTCTTTATTATCGTTAAAAATTATGCAGTTCTTTTTACCTTTTCAATTGTGTTTTTCTGTGGTTAACGCAGATTAACAATGTTTTAAAGGCACGAATAAAAATAATAATATTCAACCAGTCGTTGTTCATGTTTCAGGCGTTCCAGCGGCCTCTCTACATTAACCGGAGGGGCTGGAAGGCAGGGGAGAGGCTTATCGCCCAAACTTTTGTGATGTTATGATATTCCTTACTATTCATTTTTGTAACTCAATTTTTATCGGTTAATTAGATAAAAGTATCTGAAAAAGTATGTAGTTAAGTTATAGTATAAGCAAAATAATTTTGCTATGTTACACGTTGTGCAGGGCCCGAATGGAATTGGTATATTGGTTCATTTGGCTCGCTTTCGACTAACCCAAAAATAAACATTTCAACTTAAATATACAAAATATAAGTATGTCTCTTAAAATCCACATATTTTTTCTATTTGTAAAAATACGTAGATTTTTTTAAACGAGATATTAAAAAAAAATCTACTCATGTATTCATAATTTTTATGACGGCCTATTAACACAGAACATTCTTTTGTGCAATGGACGTCCTACTTATTTTGTGTTGTATGAATACATTTATTTTCGACATAAATGATTTTTGAGCATCAACAGTAAATATTTCCCTTCAGTCACAACGGAAACTAATGGTTGCAAATCAGTTTCCAAAACAGAATTATATTTCATTGTTGAAATCTTAGTTTCTAATGAAGAACAATAATTCTGTTTTGGAAACTGGTTTCCAGTCATCATTAGTTTCCAATGTGGCCGAAGGGAAATATTTACTTCCGATCAAAAATAATTTCAAAATATATTATTACAAAGTTTATAGTAATAACATAGTTATTCATTACTTAAGTTAAAATTTTACTTCCAATTAAGAGGTTCTTGCACCTGAGAATGAGGAAATATGGCAAGAAGTTTTCCGTAGCAGAGCGCAGCGGGCGCCAACACCCGTGACCTTGACCTCTAGTGGCAGTTACTAGAACAGAAATAACTGTTACCCTATCATAGATAGATACAGAGACAGTCGCCAACCATGTGCGATTCACTATTCATCTGGGTGTGTATCTACTATATTTATAATTGGGTGAGTGACGGTGAGATTGTTTACGATATATTATAGACCAAATGATTGCAAAAGATCTACCTACGCGCATTTTGTAAATACTAGTACCTAGTAATATTCATTTTACGATGTATTCATAAAGGCACATAAAAATAAAGACATCGTTTTTTTTTTTTTTTTAATAGGCAACTCCCGCATTAGGAATAAACATTCTGTGTCGCGGGGGACTTTACAGACATACATGAAACGGACACAATTAACACCCAAACTCAGAACAACAATTTGTGGATCACACAAAGTGTTGTCCCGTGTAGGATTTGAACCTACAACACTTGGCGAATTGGCAAGCGGCGTGGCCACCGCCTAAACCACTAGGCCAACCATGCAGTAAGGTTGTTGTAAATGAAATAAATAAAAAAAAAATACGCTAATGGCGATGGAGGTGTTGTGTGGAGCGCTAGCAGCACTAGGTCCTAGCGCCCTCCGTCCGGCGCGGCGGCGCTTGCTCGCTGCCGAGCTGCTGTTTACCATAATAATAGATGAGAGCCACTGAACTCATTATTATTGCTACAAACATACTTATTGCTTGACAACTAGTGAAGGAATGCGACCGAATACTTCGTATTTAATTTTCTTTATTGAATATAAATATCAGGCAGTGCGATTACTGTCTGATTACGTCACTCAATTCTGTTCTGAATGTTACAAAATTATTATTAATTATGATAACATTAATTAATAATATAACAGTTTATTAGAGAAAACGTGACATTTCCATGAGAAAGGGATACTCCACGCTTCAAAACTCTCATCAAGTATTTAACCGGCAATGTGGTTTTGCTATCAAATTGACCGATCAAATGTGACATGAAGTGAATGACAGCTCAAACTTCTTGCCATAGACAAAAAATAATAAAGCGACGTATTACACACGAAATCATTCGGGAGGATACAATGGTCTTTTTCGTATTTAGGTCGTAATTACCTTTTAGTACTTCTTTGTGGGACCAGTATTTATTCCAGTTGCTCGTGACTCTTCTGTTGACCTCGTCTTCATTATTAGTTATAGAAAACGATACCTGCTTTGCTGCTTCGCATAATCAAGCTCAACATCGTCTAGTACTACGAATAAATAATTATTTTTCCTTTTTTTCCGTTTGTCATTTTATTTTTTGCTAAGGTTCATATTAAGGCCAATGCGTTTACTTTCTGTGTTCAGTTGGGATATTTTGTAGCTTATTGTGAGTTTCAGAAAATAATACGAAATCATCAGCAAATCTTAAATGGGTAAGTAACGTTCGTTGTTGATTGGAATGCAGTGGTCGAGCACTCTCGTTGTTCTGACACACACTCTGACATTGTAAGTTGCAATTTTTAAATTATAATTTTTAGTTTTCAGAATATTTGGAGTGTTTCGGGCATACTCTTCCACGGTGACCATCCGGGTTTAAAGATGTTTTTGGTTTGTTGTTTCTGTACCTAATAAATAAATATGATTTTGAAATTCTGTGTGACAGAAGAAGGGTCTTGATTGTTACAAGTTGTTCCCTCTATTTTCCTGCTCTAGAGGTATGATCTTGGCCTTTTTGTTGATTAAAAAGTTTAGCATGCCTGGGTTCAAGACTCCTACTAAACTCTTCTAGATCTACGTACTGAAGAGTGGGTTATTTTGTTCTTTTTGTTGACATGTGTGCTAGTGACACTTTGTTCTTGAGAGTCACTTGTCGGTGAAGTATGGGGTTGCCTCTTATGATTGGGTTTTAGTATGACTTTATCATGTATTATTTTACTAAATTACCCTTCTCTTTTTCTAGTTTTGCTTGCTCTTGCAATTCTTGCCTCTTTTCTAGCACCTGTTTTGGATAATCCTTACACATTCGGTAACACCTTACTTGGTCTTTTTTTTTTATGGTGAGGTGGCGAGGTGCAGACGTATTACCTGATGGCTTACCATCAGGTGATACGTCTGCACCACAGTCAATTACCGCCGCCCATGGACACCTGCAACACCAGAGGCGTCACAAGTGCGTTGCCGACCTTTGGGGGATGGGGAAAGGGATGTGGGGAGGGGTTGGGTATGGGCCTCCGGTATCCTCACTCACTCGGTGAAACACAGCGCAAGCGCTATTTCACACCGGTTTTCTGTGAGGCCGTGGTATCACTCCGGTCGAGCCGGCCCATTCCTGCCCAATGAAAGGGTTTTCGCTGCAGTAGGTAGACTAGGTAGGTATATACATATATTCATATTCGTATGTATTAAAAAAATGTAAGACATACATTTAGTAAAAGTTGCAGTAAATTACCGCGCCCATATTCAGCAAGGTTATAAATAACTGTTGCATGCTTTCCCTTGTGCTTACTTGATATTTCATTACATACATTGTGTAAGTATAATGTTATCTGCGCAGTGGTCGTTTCATTTAACGAGTTACGTTTTACAAGTTTTGTATGACCGAACCATTACGTATTCATTTATAATTTTATTAGACTAACTTATTGGGTGCATATGACAATTTTAGTGACATCATTCATTATAATTATAATGACTTAATATTTCTGTCCATTCAACTGATTATGCGCTGCGTGCATTTGAGTAATTTCTTGATTTTAGTTTGCCTTTCTTAGAAACGGTGCAAAAACATTTTTTGTTTTGTATTATGGTTTATCAGATATTGGATCATAAGTACTTACTACAGTAATTAGGGTTGCCAACTTTTTTGCCAGAAAAAAAGTATAAAATGGTTTCAATGAGAAAAAAAAAGTATTTGGAAGAAAAAAAAAGTATTTTTCCAATTTTTTGTTTTTAATGCCATAAAAACTCTTTTTTTGCGTGTTTTGGCACATGCTAACATTTTTTGCCATATCTAAATGTTTAAAAGCCTGTTTGACAATCAAAATTTAAATAAATAAACAATTGGTTCCTATTTCAATTTATTTACGCTCCATTTCTTTCTTCTCGCCATTTTAGATTCATCACTAAAAAAACTCTCTCAGTGAAAGATGAAGTGGCGGGAGAGATTAAATAAGAAATATTTTCTTACATTGGTAAGCTATCAGATCACTTTTAAGTAAATATTGCCATTTGTCAACCGTACTTTTCATTTAACATAAGTGTACCGTTAAACATATACACACATCAAAAGTGTCTAGGGATCAAGCATTTTTATGCGGATTTCTTGAGATTGAGATGTGGCTTTGGCCCTGGCCTGCTCAGTCGCCAGACTTGAACCCGATTGAGCATGCATGGGATATGCTACAGAGAAGAGCTCTGCCGAATATGGAGGGTATCCAGTCGCAAGAAGACCTTTTTTTGTTGTTGCAACGAACATGGGCGGCCATTCCACAGCGTGATTTGGATGAACTCATTTTGAGTATGCCAAACCGATTCTTGTGTTGTTAGTGTTCGCGGTAGAAACACGGATTATTAATTGTTTAAGTTACCTAATAAAATTTTAAAGAAAACTGTTATTTCAGTCTTTTTTTCGAACTTTAATGTTAGTGGTTCAAATGTCAAAAATCCTTTTATTAGGAAAATGGCAAATTTCTTTATTAATGCAAAGGTGACTTGGTTTATCGTTACTGTGACAAACGAAAACACTTTATTTGATGAATCCTTAAAGAAAATTTTAATTAATATCAATCAGGAGAAAAGTTATTGCAAAAATATATGTTGATCCCTAGACACATATGTTGATCCCTAGACACTTTTGATGTGTGTAGTTAAATACCCATGATGAGTGTTTTGTTTTACGCATCACAGTAAAGTTTGGAACTAAAGTATTTTCTTATACTTTATTTGTATGCAAAAGTATAAAGTATAATTACCAAAAATAAAGTAGAATACGTTATTATAAAGTATGGTTGGCAACCCTAACAGTAATATATGTTAGGTATTAAGATATAACTAAAGAATTTCTTATATTTTCCTAATAAAACTTAAAGTATTAATTCCGTTACGATAAAATCAATCGTGAATAAGTGTGAATCGTGGAACCACTTTTGAATAGGACTTTTTTATATACTGATAAGTTAAAAAACTGGTGTATCTGAGGTAGCTGCATCTGTACTTTTTAATCTATATATATTATAAAAGAGGAAGGTGACTGACTGACTGACATACCCAGAGATCAACGCACAGCCCAAACCACTGAAGCTAGAATCCTTAAATTTTGCATATAGGTTCTTTATATAACGTAAGTGAGCACTCAGAAGGAAAGAATTTTTGAAATTCCACCCCTAAGGGGGTAAATCAGGGGATGAAAGTCTGCGTGAGCGAAGCCGCGTGTAAAAGCTAGTAAATAATAATAGGTCTTTACCTATGAAATTGCCGTTTTGTATGCAATAAGTGAAAGTACTTATTTTTTCAAACTTTTTTTATTTCTGTTATTCGAAGTAATCACCCATGTAGTTGTAGATTATACAAATATTTGGTCCGACCCGGGAATCGAACCCAAGACCTCATGATCAGCAGTCGCACACGCCAACCGCGAGACCAACGAGGTACATATGTATAGTATTTTTTTCTTGTCTGAGAGGCATAAAATATATGATGAAAGTAATTTCGTAATTAATACGACCTTATACGCAGCATTGATTGCAGAACTTTATTGATGTGGAGTGATTTATAATAAGCTAAGGAATGTTGAGAGACATTGGAGCGGAATTTTCATCCTATCCATAGAGGATGAAAATCCATGGGGATTTGAATGTGTTTATACCCGTTACGATTGGTGAATGGTGTGTGAGAAATAAACGAGTGCCATCGATTATTATCAACTTGTTTGTGCAGAATGATGTCAACAATTCTCGGTAATGTAAGACGCAGCAGAGTGCTGCGAGTAGTGCTGTCTGATAATAAATCGTTGATACTGCCCGACACCGACGTGACGTCCGTTGGCTGTGTGCATGTATCAATGTAACTGACAACTGTACGAATGAACAATTTGATGTGCGGATGCCACGGCTCTGTTATTCGATGCGTTTCGTAACGCAATAACATCTGTCGCAGTCACAAAAGTATAGATAAAAAATTAGAATAGACAATAAAAGAAACAAGAAAGATAATAGATCTTGATGTTAGTATCGTAAGTACAAGTGGTGTGTGAGAATAATTGTTATCTGAAATGATGCCAGTTGCCACTTTGTTGGCATAGTATGCACATGAGACAATTATCGCAAGAAATTTACAAATAAACTTTAAATTTATGTACTAATGAAAAATGTAGACGCTGTTCGCAATGTATTTTTATGCGCCACTGAGTGAATTTCGTTGTTGTCTTCAATATGTAGGTATATTAATAGCCTTCAAAAAGAGAACATTCTCAAGTCGTCGGTGAATATTTTATTTATCTTCAGCATCAGCGATGCTTAGATGTCGCCCCGAAAAATACCTAATGAATCTTTCTTCACTGAAGCTGTCGTAAAGTTGAATATTGCGTAGGTACTAATATCGTTACTAGTATGGTTTATGTAATAATGTAAATTTATTATTATTTAATTTATATACGTAAGCTCCAGTAGATATGATATTTTATCATAGGACATATTATTTCAAAATAGATTTCTAATTATTGTGCATCTACCATGTTTAGCTCTGCATCACCATAAGGGTCGGTTCACATCTGACGGAAGATGCGTCAAGCGTATCATCCATCGCGTCTGAAGGGTTTAAATGTATTTGTATGTATTTGTCTATTCTGGAGTTACGCGACCGATCATACGCGACGCATGTTCCGTTAGATGTTTACCGACCCTAAGGTCGACTGGTAGAAAATGTCTACGGCAATATTTGGGCATAAAGACATAAAATAAAATAATATTTATTTAAAGACAAAACAGTTTCTTTTGAATATTAATTATTGTGTAACCCTGTAGAATCGTGTAATGTCTGCGGTCGCGAGCGTGAGGCATGGGCAGCGGGCACCGCGCGCCGGGTGGGAGCGCGAGGCCTCCGCGCAAGAGGTCAATTTGGCGGTTAATTGCCGCCTGTTTTCCCAATTGATTTATCGCCGTGTTTGTCGCCCGCTCTGTTTAAGTATTTATATAATGACGCATGACGCCACTAGTTTTACGCGTTATTTAATGTTATCCTTTTTTATAAATATTGTCACATACCAAGTGAGTACTAATGGGTTTATTAACCTTGTTCTTAGTGCTTAAACGATATTTCGAATTTAAATGTGCCAGTTGGAAAGAACTGGGCGACACTTCCTGTTGACAATGCTTAAGTAATATATATACAACTAGCTGATCCGGCGAACTTCGTACCGCCATATTTATGACCCACGTAACATCGTTTACGTTTTTGTGAATCTAAACCATTCCCAGATCCCCTTGAACACACACAAAAAATTTCATCAAAATCGGTCCAGTCTTTTTTGTGAATCTAAACCATTCCCAGATCCCCTTGAACACACACAAAAAAATTCATCAAAATTGGTCTAGTCGTTTAGGAGGAGTTCAGTCACATACACACGCACACAAGAAATATATATATTGTTGCGCCTTCGAGAAAATTAGTCTAGAATAATCTACCAGTTGCGAGAATTGAATTGAAGGCGCCATCTAGTGTCAAATAGCGAGCAACTGTGGAGTAACTCTGATATTCGACGCTAGATGGCGCTAGATTACTCACTCTGGTAATTTCTGTTTAGTGTAGAATGTTCTATCGAATATTATAGATCTTTCTAGGGTTTTCAAAGCCATATATAAGCAGATTGGGTTACCCGTACGAGTCAGTATTGTTCACGATACAGCGGAGGTAACATCTAAGCGATCTTCTAGTGCGATTAACAAGTGACATAGCGAATTATTATTGTAAAAAGGGTTGTAAATAAACAGTGTGTTATTATTTTGGTAATCAACCGACTATCTTTAATTATTTTATACCCGGCTCGTAACAATTTGGTGTCAGAAGTGGGATTAAAGTATGCCGGTTTTACCAAAGGAGGACACGGAAGGTATCCGAACTAGGAGTCAGCGTCAGCAAGAGGCCGACCTGAGGCGATTTGGAGGTGCACAACTGCCCACACCGGAAGGTCAGCAGCCAGCGATGGAAGCCACGCTGTCCACATCGTCAGCAGCTCCAGATATCACGGCCCTAATGGTGATGCTCCAGGAGCAGGCCCGCCGTCAAGAGGAGCAGGCCCGCCGTCAAGAAGAGCAGGCCCGCCGATTGGAGGAACAGCTGCAGCGGGACAAGGAGGAGCAGGCCCGCCATCAGGAGGAGCAGGCCCGCCGCCAAGAGGAGCAGGCCCGCCGTCAAGAGGAGCAGGCCCGCCGATTGGAGGAACAGCTGCAGCGGGACAAGGAGGAGCAGGCCCGGCATCAGGAGGAGCAGGCCCGCCGCCAGGAGGAACAAATGCTCTTGTTAAAAGGCATTCACGAGACCTTCGGCAAAAAACTCAAGGTAGTGAAGGATCAGGTTCTTCAACACGAGAACCGTATCACTGAGGCCGAAACTCAGATTGCCGACGTGAAGAAGGCATTAGGGAACCTCAAAGTCGGAGATGGAGCGGCGACTTCAGTAACTGCTGTTCCTTCGGTGCGGGGGTTCAAAGTACCGCCGTTTGATGGGACATCTTCGTGGTCAGCCTACAAGATCCAGTTTGAGGCTGTTATGACGGCGAACGGCTGGACTAAGGAACAGGCTATGACCGCGCTCACTTTGGGTCTTCGAGACCAGGCTCTAACCGTCCTCGAAGCCCTCGGTAAGAAGGTAACCTATGAGCAACTGCTGGAGGCATTGGAGGCAAGATATGGTGACGCTCACCTGGAGCACGTTTTTCGTGCACAGCTGAAGGATCGTGCCCAACGCATCGGTGAGAACTTGCAACAATGGGCTCTGGAAGTTGAGAAACTGGTCCGTAAGGCATACCAGTCTGCACCTGCGCTCGTGGACGGGAATCTGGTGCAAGCTTTCATCGATGGCATTCGTGACCTCGAAGTTAGAGCTGCTGTGCGACTTGGGCACCATGAAACTCTCAAGGACGCTCTGGCCCATGCTTTGGAGGTGGAAGCTGTGAGACAAGATCATCGGTCTCATCGGGTCTGGGAGGTTGTGGCGTCACCTGTGCGGGATCGGGTTAAGGGGTACAGCCCTAGGTGTTACGCCTGTGGTGAAAAAGGTCACCTTCGGTCCAGCTGCCCTAAGCGAAGCATAGGAAATGAATACGAGCGACCTCAGCAGATTAGGGCGACTGATAGTACTGCCCAACATCGCAGTGGAAAATCACACGGTAACGCAGACGCATTATCAAGAAGACCTTGCCCTGAAGACTGCAAACACTGTGCCAAGCAAGAAGTAAAGGAAGCTGTTTCTATAAGGACAATAAAGACGGACCTTAGCATCGAATGGAAGGAAAGCCTACAGCAAGCACAGCAAGAGGATGCAGATATCAAACCAATTCTCGAGTGGATTAAAGCTGAGACCCCTAAGCCTCACTGGAGCGATGTTGCATCGCTGAGTTCAACCACAAAGAGTTATTGGGCTCAATGGGATAGCCTAGTCATCCAGGATGGAGTCTTGTGCCGTAAATGGGAAAACGCTCGAGGAGACAGCTGTCATCTGCAAATGATTGTCCCTAAAGCTAAGATACCAGTGGTTCTGCAGCTCTACCATAACGGATGTTCAGGAGGTCATATGGGAGTTAAGAAGACATTGTTAAAGATAAGGGAGAGATTCTACTGGATTCATTGTCGTGATGATGTTGAGGACTGGTGTCGCAAGTGTACTAATTGTGCGGCCGTGAAGGGACCTCACACACGTAGCAGAGGGCCATTGAAATTGTACAATGTTGGGGCACCCTGGGAAAGAATTGCAATAGACGTAGCGGGACCATTTCCTGAAAGTGAAACTGGAAACAAGTACTTCATGGTTGTAATGGATTACTTCACTAAGTGGCCAGAAGTTTTCGCCATTCCCAACCAAGAGGCATCAACAGTTGCAGACAAATTAGTGCACGAAGTCTTCTGTCGTTTTGGAGTGCCTTTAGAAATTCACAGTGACCAAGGAAGAAATTTTGAGTCTCAAATATTTCAAGAGATGTGTCGAGTAATGGGTGCTCACAAAACCAGAACCACCTCTTATCACCCACAATCTGACGGAATGGTGGAACGATTTAACCAAACACTAGAGAGGTATCTCGCAAAAGTTGTTGAAAGTAGGCAAAAAGATTGGGACAAACACATCCAACCGTTTCTTCTGTCATACCGAAGTGCAGTCCACGAAAGCACTTCAGTAACACCAGCTTTTGCAAACTTCGGAAGAGAACTACGATTGCCTGCAGACTTGATCACTGGAATACCCCCTGACACCCCGCGAAGTATAACGGAGTACGCTAATGACTTGCGGAACAAGATGAATGACATTTATGAGCATGTCAGACAATCGGGCCAGCAAATGTCTGAGAAGATGAAAACTCGATATGACCGGAAGGTGAACAATAAGGGCTTTGAAGAGTGTTCTCTAGTATGGCTCCATAATCCAGTTCGCAGTAAAGGGAGATCTCCAAAGCTACAAGCCAAGTGGGAAGGGCCATACCGGGTGGTGACAAAAATCAATGATGTTACCTACCGGATACAGAAGTGTCCAAGAGGCGCCCCAAAGATAGTTCACGTAGATCGATTGGCGCGATACTATGGAACTGATTATGCTCGGGACGAGCATGTCTTAGGAGGGGGCAGTGTTGCGCCTTCGAGAAAATTAGTCTAGAATAATCTACCAGTTGCGAGAATTGAATTGAAGGCGCCATCTAGTGTCAAATAGCGAGCAACTGTGGAGTAACTCTGATATTCGACGCTAGATGGCGCTAGATTACTCACTCTGGTAATTTCTGTTTAGTGTAGAATGTTCTATCGAATATTATAGATCTTTCTAGGGTTTTCAAAGCCATATATAAGCAGATTGGGTTACCCGTACGAGTCAGTATTGTTCACGATACAGCGGAGGTAACATCTAAGCGATCTTCTAGTGCGATTAACAAGTGACATAGCGAATTATTATTGTAAAAAGGGTTGTAAATAAACAGTGTGTTATTATTTTGGTAATCAACCGACTATCTTTAATTATTTTATACCCGGCTCGTAACAATATTAAGATTTAAATATTCTTTTTCATTAGTTCTGATTCACTCATTACAAAGTATTGCTCATGTATTTATCCTGTTCATTTCAAATAGTAATATAGGCCGTAATAAAAAGTAGTTGTCACGCGCATGATCCAATCCTACCAATATTATAAACGCGAAAGCTTATAAGTATGGATGGATGGATGTTTGTTACTCTTTCACGCAAAAACTACTAAACGGATTTGGTTGAAACTTTACAGTAATATAGCTTATACATCAGAATAACACATAGGCTACTATTTGCCGCGATAACCGACATACATGCGGGCGGAGCCGCGGGCAAAAACTAGTATGATTATCAAGATATTGAAGGTGAACAAAACAGTGCGGTGTCTGATGAAGAATACGGAGCGTCTCCACCCCTCAACCCTCACCCCGCACGTGTCGCAAGAGACAACTACAACTAATTGTGTACAACAGATCTGTAAATGGAAGGAAAATTAGCAACAAACTCTTTAACAACACATCTGTCTAGCGTGGTGTAGTATGGATGTAGCAGGCCAAACTATTATTTTTAAAGAGATGCCTGTGTCCAAGCTATTTACGGCTATTGATGAATGCGTACAATTTTTTTTGTTAAATGCTACAAAAATATATGCAAAGAAAGGGGAAACAGTATATATATGTACTATGCCCTTAACGACTACGTGAAACATTAATTAATATTAATACGAACAATGAGTATTCTGATGTATTGCTGCACACGGAAATGTATAGCTAGATCCCAATTAAACGGAACTAGCACCACTGAACAGCTATTTCAATCATTAATCATTACCCATACCTAGGCATTTTACAGTAGTATCATCACAGAGGAAGTCATCGAGTCGCCGGCGCCGGCGCCTACATCGCGACCAATTGTGATAAACTGTTTTCTTTAATTTTTACTTTGTACTCTAAGGGCGCCCACACAAAACTGCGAATTCGCAACGCATGGCTCGCACAGCAAGAACTTCCGATCTAATTCGCATCGTGCATTCGTGCGATGTTACGTCACACTTATTGTCAATATTTTTGGTCCACTCTGAGACTTTACTAGATGGCACTTTCTTTTTTTTTCTTTACTTTACTTTTACTAGATAGCGATGTGTGTTAGATGTTCTAAATATGTATTATTATTTTATACATATGTAGTGTAAAGTTACCTAACTAGGTAACTAAACGCTTAGCATAATTTGCAGATTGTGAGATGTTATTTTATTTTGTTTAAATACTGAATAATATAATCAAAATATTTGTTGAACATTTTTTCTCTTTTAAAACATTAAAAAAACTGTTTTCTTATTTATTTGTCATTTATATTATTTTTATTTATTATTTTTATTCTATTTTTCAGCATCCATTTCATACAAAAATCTCATTAAGACATCTCTTTGTGGTCGAAAGTATGGTCACATGAACCAATGCTTTGCCTCACGAATTCGTATCGTAGCAATTCGCATCGCAAGTTCCTACGATGCGGCGTCGCATCGCATCGCATCCTAGTTATGTGTGGGAGCCCTAAAGATGTTAGCTTTTTCTTAAAATTCTAATGTGTCCACATGAGAAGCAAAACGTCCCAAATAAGAAGTAATATACCAGATTGTTAGGTAAATGATAATATTTTGAAGTAATCAACAAAGAAAAAATAACCGAATTGAGAACTTCCTTTTATTTGAAGTCGAATAATTTCACATCTGTCATCTGCTTACCGAAAAGCATGCCTATGATAATGTTTTATTTTGTTTATTTCACAACATTCAATAGCCTATAAAGACATCTCATCACTTGGCCATATTGATCGGCAGTCGACCAGACATCTCTAAATTGATTCCAGGACAGCCCAGGTAAGGTTTTTCGTTAAAGAGGTTATTCGACAGAGAACTGGAGTGGCCGCTGGAGCCGAAATGTGTTAGAGTGGAGGCGGCGATTAGGCAAACGTAGTGTAGGGCGCCCTGCGGCACGATGGACCGATAATTTGAAGAAAGTGGCTGGTGGCGGATGGATGTGGACTGCCCAAGATCGGGATGCCCAAGGTCGCACCTTCGGAGAGACCTTCATTCAGCAGTGGACGGCGATAGGTTGGTACTATAGTATAAAAATAGCTTTTAGCTACCTTTTTCCAAGGTTTTGTACGCAAATGAACAGACGTAAAATACGATTCATTCATGTAATCAACTTCACAAATGACGTACAGAATTGATTTCTAGCTTGTCACTTTATCTGTATAAAAACAATATTCATGATTGTCTCCACGTAATAAAGTAATAGTAATAATTTATTTCAAAAAGTATTTGTACATGACACATATGAAGGACTTAATACACTATGACATTTTATAATTAAGCACTTGGACTCCCTGTCCTAAACTAGGCAGGTGGGAACCTGCCTGTATCTTAGGAAGGGGTTGTACGTGTATAGTACACAATTCGACTAGCATCAAAAGTAACCCTTGGTGAATTCAAAGATGAAAAGTACTAGCATCTTTCTATCTGCTACCTCGTGGATGTAATCAAATGACGCACAGTTTCCATTTGAATCCATGAGCCAATTCGAGACGATACGCGGTCAAGGTACAAACATGGAGACAAAATTGAAAACAATACTGTTTTGGCATCGGTTAAAGAACGCCTTCCAAAAAATAGACCCGAAATAGCTTTAACGCTACAAACTTGGACCTGTTACGGTTAAATAATAAGTATATATAGAGGTGACCTAACCCAATGGCTGCATTGTTGAGGTACCTACTCTCTGTCGGCTCAACAGACGTTTACTGTCAACAAATAGAATACTAATTACCAGACAACGTGCATGCTCGCGCTCTGCCAATATTCATCTCGTTATGAATAGCCATACCATACTTGTACTATCATAAAATAAAATAAATAAACGTTTGCTGTAAATTTCAGCAACCATCAAATCAGGAAGGAGCGCTACCTATCTCGGCCTTTTTTTTTTTTTTAACGTGTGGAAATCCCCTCGGACCGTCACCCCACCGGGGCTTGCGGCGGGGCGGTGTGTCTAACAGCCACTTCCAAATTTTGCAATATTCTGCCATAATATCGAGTAGGTACTGTAATAATAAGTAATAAAAGAATCTCCGAATTTGGTTCGAAATAAAGTTATACATATCTCTTAAGTAATATATAATAGATATGTTCATTTTTAACATTATTTCTAAAACATTTATTAAAAAATCGGCCAAGTGCGTGTCAGGCCACGCATAGAACAGGGTTCCGAAGTCACCCATAATAGCACGTGGATTCGAAAGGCGGGCTTGGTATTTATTACTATGAATAATGGTTACTTATTAAATCATTATATTTGTGCGAAGTTTTCCAAGCAAGCGCATTTTACAAGTTAAGCCTCTGTTACTCCTGAACTAACAAAGTTTTCTAAGCGGTATTAGTTTGCCTTCAAAATGCATAATATCATGAACTTTTCAGCTGGTTCGAGCCAGCCGTTTAGCTTTTAGAGAGGGGGTGGACGCCTTAAGTTCTGGTAATTCGGCAAAATGATGATTAGGATAAAACGATCATTATCAGGCTCAGTTGAGACACTTGGGCTATAAAACAGTACTGTAGATACTTTTCAAAAGAGTACTTCCCAAATGTAGACCATATGAGCTTTTTAGAGCTTTCGTTTACTACATACTTAATAATAAAGTTTATTGACTCAAATCAAGTAATTCCAAGTTAATGAACAATGTCATTTAAACTAGGTTATCCTGTGCTATTAGTCACTGTTACAATTCGAAGTTGGTCTAGCTACGTACAAACCCCGGTGGGGTTAAAAAAATGGTATGTAAGAAGTCATCATTGTGAGTTACACAGGTGGTGTACTTGTATGTGAGATGGATGTTAAGTTTGAGAGGTAGGGATGAATTATTTATTAAATGTAATTAGTCATAGGAAATATTTCAAACGCCTTGTTATTTTGGTCCTCCATATACCCACTACAATGGGTTTAATGTGAACTGGAAGCATTTGTCGTAAAAGTGTTTATGAGCGTACACAAAGTTTGAAATAAGTTACACTGAACAACACATTTAAATGTTAGTTTGTTTCCTTTGTTTTGTGTTGAACGCAGAACGATTTGCTCACATTTATGTTTTTGATTTGATTTAATATTAGTACAGTTTGTTCCACAGAATCTACACATGTTTACTAGCCGCGTACTCTTACTTGGTAAGTAAGTGGAATATAGTCATGTGTCGAGTAGTCGAGAGTACAGTTAGCGGCGAGTACTTGTTGTTCTACGTGTAATTATTCTCGCGCCCGCGCCGCGCCCGAACAAACTAGCAATTCTAACCTTCATGGCTGAGACACCTACAACTATTTATGATCGCGTGATGCGAAAACGTCTCATTACTTACAACTGTACCATCTACACGGAAACATAACATTTCTATCTAGACAGATACTCTTGAATAAATCTCTTTGAAATTAATCAAAGAACAATGCCATTCTTGTATTTCTAAGAGAACTACTACTACATCTTAGAATAATAACGCATAGAAACCGAGTCCGCGCGTCCGTTTGAAGCACCTCAAATGGAGCCATATATGGCTCCAAACGCCGGGCCGCTTCGTACTGTTCAAGGTCAAAGGACGGCGAACGTGTCTCGCAAAAAAAAAACAATTATGTCGGTTTGTTTAATTAAGAAGTGTCGCAACGCATCTGAAAAACAAAAGAAGTGTGATAACATCACTTTTCACGGGTAAGTTTTTAATATTTCACAGTATTTCGTAAATAATTAGGTCAAAATAGAAATGTTTTGTTTCAATATTCCGTTTGCATGTGTGCGTATCGCCGCGCGTACCTACGTAATCGTCACACCTATGTGAATCGGTTCAGTGCTTCATTTTTGACAGGGCGCTTGTATTAAGACTATCTTTATATGCGTTATTATTTTCTAAGTACTACATATATGTCAATTATCTACACAAA
This sequence comes from Diaphora mendica, assembly GCA_949125395.1. NCBI lineage: Eukaryota > Metazoa > Arthropoda > Insecta > Lepidoptera > Erebidae > Diaphora > Diaphora mendica. Next base: position 195,536 of record OX421317.1, read on the forward strand.
TAAATAAAATGGAAGTGTCTGTTTGTTGTTTCAAATAAACAGCTTTTCACTAAGTGCATATACGGTACCTACATATGGTCTTTACCTATGAAATTGCCGTTTTGTATGCAATAAGTGAAAGTACTTATTTTTTCAAACTTTTTTATTTCTATTATTCGAAGTAATCACCCATGCAATCGACGCAGCTTTGCCAACGCATTGGCAGTTTATTGATGCCCTTCTTGTAAAAATCAGCTGGATGGGAGGCAACAAACTCTCCAAAGGCATTTTGTACTGCCTCTCGGGAATTGAATTTTTTACCCATTAAAAAGTTGTCTAAATTTTGGAAAAAGTAATAGTTGGTAGGTGCAAGGTCTGGTGAGTATGGCGGATGAGGGAGAGCTTCCAACCCCAGCTCTTGCAGCTTGGAGACTGTCTGTTGCGTAGTATGGGGTAGCGCGTTGTCGTGAAGGAGCAGTGGGGACGACCGATTGACCAAAGCTGGTTGCAGATGTGCAAGCTCCTCCATCATTCTCTCCAGTTCTTCACAATACACGTCTGCATTAATGCTCATGCCGTTTTGTAAAAAGCTGTGGTGAATCACACCCGCACTAGACCACCAAACAGTGACCATCACCTTTTTAGGGGTCATTTTTGGTTTAGGGCATTGCTTTGGTGCTGAACCAGGGTCTAACCAACTTGCTGAGCGCTTTCGATTGTCGAACAGAATCCATTTTTCGTCGCACGTAACAATTCGTTTCAAAATTCTTTCATTTCTTTGCCTGTTAAGCAGCGCAAGGCAGGTCTCGACGCGTACGTTGCGCTGGCGATCGTTAAGGTCGTGGGGCACCCATCTATCAAGCTTTTTTACCTTGCCAACTTGTCGCAAATGGATCAATATTGTTTTGATGCTTACATTAAAAGCTGCTGCTAGCTCAGCTGTAGATTGAGTTTCGTCAGCTTCCACAATCGCTTTTAATTCATTATTGTTAACCAAAGTCTCCGGACGACCACGAGCTTCATTTTTCAATTCAAAATTTCCAGAACGGAACCGGGAAAACCAATAATGGGTTGTGCGTTTGTTTGTACAGTTATCTCCGTAAATGTTTTTGATGTTACGTGCCGTTTGTGTCGCGTTGGTGCCACGACGGAACTCATATTTCATAATTACACAATTTTTAAAGTATCCAATAAGACGAAAAATGTTCAAATGTAATGAAAATACAACGCTAATCAAAAAACAAAAGACTGAGTTTGTAAATAGAATGTCATGGTTTTAAAACAAAATTAATTTGAATTTAGAATACAGAGCCATTACAAACTTTTTTTATTTAAAATGACCAGTACTGAAGAAAGGCAATTTCATAGGTAAAGACCTAATATATAGCATTTCTTAAGTTCTTTGTCAGTTTGCCTGTTTGTTCCGGCTCTCGGGAAATGCGAAACCGATTTAGACGTGATTTTCAATGGCAGAAAGCTAATTAAATAAGGAGCAATACTTTTTTAAATGAGGCGTTGTTATTGTGCCGCGGGTAACACCTAGTAATTAATAAATTTAATTAAGTATGTCTAGTGAATATCATTATGGTCGACCTTCACGCACAAGTGTTCGTTTAGTATTAACTACAACATTTAAAATACCAAACACATTGTATTTACATACATACATATTGGATGTAATTATTCATTCCTTCATTTTTTTTGAACATAGATAGTACAGGATTGTACATCAGATTATTTATCCTCCAATTCCTCCACGTCCAACACTGTAATACGTCGTTTTGAAGAAAGCTCTTTTTTATGTAATACGGGCAAACGACCAGACATATGCAAACGGCCAAACGGCCTGATGGTAAGCGATTACCGCCGCCCATGGACACCTGCAACACCAGAGGTGTCACAAGAACGTTGCCGGTCTTTGGGAGTGGGCGGGGGGGAGTGTTAGGGGAGGGTGAGGGGGAGGGATCTGTACTAATATTATAAATTCGAAAATAACTCTATCTGTCAGCCTGTTACCTTTTCACAGCTAAACAGCTGCACCAATTTCAATGGAATTTGACATGGAGATACTTTTTTTCTAGAGGAAGGACTTAGGCTATTATTTACTGCAACAACCGAAAACGAGCGGGTGGAACTGCGGACTTCAGATAGTACTCAATTTTTTTTTATGGAACATACGTGCAAGCGAGCGTATACGTATCGCCTGATGTTATAAGCGATTACCGCCGCCCATGGACACTTGCAACACCAGAGGCGTCACAAGTGCGTTGCCAGCCTTTGGGGATATGGGGGGGGGGAGATAGGGGGAGGAGGGTTGACGTATGGGCCTCCGGTATCCTCACTCACACACAGCGCAAGCACTATTTCACACTGATTTTCTGTGAGGCCGTGGTATCACTCCGGTCGAGCCGGCCAATTCATGCCGAAGCGTGGCTCTCTCACAGTACTCCCACATCTATATTGTAAGTAACGATATTAAAACGTTTTAGTCAGTTGTGAAGCAGTTGCAGCAACAGTAACCTCAACGGCTGAAGGACGTCAACATACAGCGACACTTGATGGGTTGTTACACTTATTATTAATCCTAAAATGCTATTCGCGAGTATGAGACCAGAAAGAAAGGTCTTAGGAAAGTTAAAAGAGAAGTAGACACGATAGATCAATTTGCCTACCTATCTAGGATAATTAACTTTACATATGCAACAAAGAATATAACAATACGGATGAGAGTAAATAGTTGTAATAAAAATGCGAAGAATGAGGTAGGTACAGTTCTCACAAGAGCTATGAGAAGCTTTTGTATAAATTGCGGTTTGTTAAAGACATACAATTATGGATGCCTGAAAACATTGCGGTTCTCACGTGAACTTTACGCTCAGGAAGTATCGCTAATTTTATAATTGCCCATTTTAAGACATTTAATATTTAGTTATAAGAGTTTTTGTACGATAGTAAATACCTCGCTCGGGCCGACGCGACGGCGACGTATCACACGTAATGATTAGCTGCTAATTGACGTAGCGGCTACGAACATTAGTGTAGACCTACAGTTGTTTAGCGTTTATCTTTATTTAGGGTTATAAATATGTACCTGTATGTTCGTATGTACCCTCTACAGTAATATGAACTTTTTATCGAGATTTGTTGAACAATGTGACGTAAGATTCATGTTTGTTGCACGAGCGTCACCATCACACACTCTCCGTTTTCAACACGAGAACCACGCCAGATCTCTGTTACAAATATATGTATTTTAATAAGTAATCTTGCAAGAAGAGAAAAACAACATTACCTCTTGTTCAATTGTAGGTAGTTCTATGCAACCGTTCACCCATTTTATCACCCCTAAAGTCCTTTCTTAGTGGATGCTCAACTTATATAGTAATAAATTGAAATAAAAGGGTTTTTAAAAACAAGCTTTTACTGGAATGAAGGAGACGACTCAAACGAGTCCAAACTCTATGATGTTGCGATGTTTCTTTACAGACTTCCTATGGCCACCTTCCAGCTCTAGCATCAGATCAGCTCCATGCCAGTATAAAATTGTATTGTCACGCTGTATACTTGAAAAATTTTAGCAAAATGGGTTGAAGATATCTGCTTCAAAATTGAATTGCAAGATTCTACCCGAACATACAAGCATACATACATACATACATTGCAAGTTAATAAAAAGCTTGTAATAAGTATGAGATGCCAAAATGTGAAGTTTAAGTCCCAGATATTTAGACTCCGGATCGATCGTACTGCCTCAGTAAGGGACGTATCGGTATCGTACGTTGATCATTCAATCAAAATAAGTAATAATGTATATACCGTTTAAATTAAACATATTATTATACTAGCGGCCCAGTACGTGCTTCGCTACGTATAAAGTGAAATAACAAAAATTGTGATATAATTTGAGATTTAAACTATCCTATCTCTCAAGTTGGATCGAACTGCACATGGTGTGCAAATTTTATTATAATCGGTTAAGTGGTTTAGGAGTCCATTGAGGACAAACATTGTGACACGAGATTTATATATATTAAGATTTTATTTTTATTCTCTGTTTCACAGATTTATTAAAAAACATAATTCAACAATGCAAAGATAAACAGTAATCGATTGGAGATAAAACAAATAATATACATTGTGGTTACACATAATGTCGTTTATCATTACGTCAATGTGGGACACTGATGATGAAACAGAGCCGTTTCATCATCAGTGTCGCTGCTCAGGAGATACCACAGCGCTATGGAATAATAGAAAATTCAAATCGTTTGGATCGACATAAAGTTTCATTCACGAATGAAGTGTAAAATGAAATTCACCAATATTGTGTATCGTAGGTGGAATTTAAACATAGTTAATGTAGTGGACTTCTATTAATATATAATATTGGCTAATGCGTAGTTATCGCGGATATTTGCGCAATCGACGTATGATAAGGTGGCTTTCGCACTTCACCTCCACCACCCTTCTGCCCCGCGCCGCTCTCGCCTGCGGTACCCGTGTCGTGCCCGATGTCCATCATCACTAGGCCCTCGGAAGTTCGGGAAAGTCTCATCGATTGCCTATATTGTAGTTGTCACAGAGTGACATTTGAATGACACAATGTGATGATATGACAAGTGTGACAACAATGACATAGAATTGTAGTTCTATGTCACATCGTGACAATACTCTCGAATACTCTCGATTATGTCGTTCTTCTCGATTCGTTAATATTCACCTTTCTGAATGAGTTGTGACCTTTATCCTATTGCAGACTAATCTATCTTTGAACATTATCCATTTCCGTTCTGTCTTTCTGGCGTGTAACCAACATTCATCCATCCATACAAACTTTAACATTTATGCTGTTAGTTTGGATAGAGGTGCACCGACAGGTGTCGCACATGGTTGCTAACTCCGTCAGGGCTTTGACCTCGAACCTTTACACGTGGGAGTCATCGAGCACGTTGTAAATGTTGATAAACTAACCATAAAACACTGTTTATGATGTTCCGTAGTGGAGCGCGACGACGTGCCCCCCCCCTCGCTCCGACGAACCATCCATAAATTTTTTACGTTATACTCATTGTATTTCAACTACAATATTGCGAGCTATTTAAATAAATGTAGGCAATATTGTAGCATTTATTACAAGAAAAGGTAAGTAAAAAACTGAAACGAAAAAATTCAATCATTTTGTGTTCATGGACTTTGCATTCATTTAAATTATATTTATAACTGGCATTGGCAACATTTCGTTGTAATGTAAGAAAATACAATGTATGTATTAAAATCTACATTTATGAAAAGAAAAAACGGGTATATTAAATATAGAATTATCACATATTTAATATTATCGATATATCTTAACACAACAGTAACCGTAGACGCGAAAGCGGGTGAAACCACGGAGTAACCTTCTTAGCAGTTTATTAGTCATCAATTCATTATTCTACAATGATGACGTTATTATCACGATTTACTATGATTACGATATTATACTCGCAAACCGGCAAAACAGTCATCACATCGCTTGATTCGCAATCCCATGACCTCACTGCTCGCCATGACTGACTATTTCACTTATTCATTATGTAGTTTAATTTACACCTTAATCAATCACGCATACAGATTGTTCATTTGCATAAAGTAGCTAAAATAAAACAAACTAAAAACTATATTTTTTGAAGACATACGGATATCCTCATTATGGTATGCAGGCATTTTGTTTATATGATACAGTCAGGGCCGTCTTGGATGGGCCTAAAACTTGGGGTTCATTAAGAATTGTGAAATTATGATTTTATATACATTTATTTATTTATTGACTAAGGCTAATAGAAAGGTTAGTGGTAGGGGCACTAATTACTACGAGTGTTAAAAGAGTCACTGCACTTTCGTTGGTACACATTAAAACTAAATGCCTGCAACATTTACGTAAACAAGAAGGTACCTATTCAAGTTCACTAATTACTTCTCAATAATTTCCGGTATTTTGATATCATATTCTTTAATATATTTAATATTTTATAGGCCTGTTAGGATGGAGCTTTTGGACGTGTGGCCCGCGTACTGTTGTAGCAAAGAAGGCACTAGCTAGTGGACGGCAAAGGTGTCTTTTTTTTTTAATTATATTTTATTTATTTGGGACAAAAAACAGTTATACATTATAGTTTTTACAAATATCTAACAGATTGTGTTTATAAATGTTTGTTAACTTAACACTCTGTCATTTATAGAACGATTTGAAATTACTTTTGTTCTTGTGGATTGTATACTGAACAATTGAAGAAAGAAATTCCAGTCGTCATGTATGGCATGTACCTATCTACCTATCCGCATAGTATAGGTATGTGTCATAACTCTACAATAATCTTTTCTTAACTAGCTTTAATTTCCATTTATCAGTATCACGTATCCTTCCCAATGTTGTCTTAAATAATCAATAAATATAAATAATGGTAGTGGCTTCGTATAACAGAGGGAAAATAACGCAAGTAAGTTAATTCTGATAGTTGACTAATAACAGTCGCCCAACTTACATCCGGAAAAATTAAACAAAATACAAAATTCTAAACTACGAGTATTAACGAAGTTGTTGCCTGATTAAAACATGTAGCTAGGTACGACACGTACTTTTATTTCCTAATCAAATGACGCAACATGTTATTATAAGAGAAGCTACTACAAGTTGTCATTGTATTTATATAGGTAGGTACCGATAATATATACATGTATAATGTATATATTATGTCCCGGCTGATGAGATAATCGGAAACATTAGTCGATTTAATTATTTACCAATCTGCATTCACTCGACTCTTCGTTGACATTTATACAACATGTGTAAGGTTAATTAATTATAGGTACGTATTGACTTGATTATAGCTAAATACGTAAATTATCAGCACATTAAACAAAATATTTATATATACATGTACCTACACTAGGGATATATCGAGTTGTTTTGTAACAAACGATGATGAGCTTGAGAAAGTACGCATACGTACGTGGAAATGAACCAGAGTACGGGAGCGCTGCAGCACTGGAAGGGCGGCCCGCTCACTCGCCTCACTCATGCCGATCTTGCCATTGCTTTAACACATTGTTTAGCAGCTATGTCGTGTCACTTTGTTAATTCTCACACAGCTCATATCTACACTTGGTTACACTTGGCCGAGAAGATAATTATCTGTGGCGATCAACAACACGACACGCCTTTCGCTTCCCACCTGTTAGCGGCTGGAGGCGCGCGCTCGAGCCAGAGCACTGACTATTCATAACATTAATGAATGGAAGTAGTAGTGATAACCCCGAATTATTTATCGCGCCGAGTACCTACACCTTTGTGTATGTGATACGAGACGACTACTAAATAAATGTTGTTAATTTTAGTTGAACTAAGCTGGCAAACAAACACATGACGCCCCACCAAACCACACCGGCCACTGTTGAGCGCACACGTACTACACACTACGTGACTGATTTCCAGACTCCAGCCACCGCATCCACTCCACTCTTCATAGAACTCTGACCACTCTGCTAGTGAGTAGCGAGGGTTTCATCTCGTCCCCGACTCGTGCCATTATCTTAATCATGCAATGCCCTTTGTTATCGTACCTACTTTATATAAATGTCAATATTTGTTATACACATTTCCAAGGGCATGTCCTATTTGTTTGTTTCGCGAAAATACGCTGATATGATACGTCACACGGTCACAATCGGAACTCGGCGCCGGCGTCGGCCGAGACGAGAGATTTGTTGGTCGACAGGCAACAGTTTTTGCTTAAATTAAGTTTAATCATGTTTCCAAATTATGTAGTAGGTATGTTCTTCGTATTAGCGAAGCGTGTTTGCGTAATAATAGAAAAAAAAACCGACTTCCAAAAAACATCCAACGAAAACTCTCTTTTTTTTTTTTTTTTTTTATGGAATAGACCGGCAAACGAGCAGACGTATCGCCTGATGGTAAGCGATTACCGCCGCCCATGGACACCCGCAACACCAGAGGCGTCACAAGTGCGTTACCGGCCTTTGGGGAATGAGGGGGGGGAGATAGGGGGAGGGGGGGAGATAGGGGGGGGGTATGGGCCTCCGGTATCCTCACTCACTCGGTGAAACACAGCGCAAGCACTATTTCACACCGGTTTTCTGTGAGGCCGTGGTATCACTCCGGTCGAGCCGGCCCATTCATGCCGAAGCGTGGCTCTCTGCCAAAAAAACACTTAAAAGCGTAAAATAAACTGGTTCTTCATAAATTGCCTGATTCTAATTCTTTATTCATTTAAATAGTAGTATTATAATGTGTGCTAGGTACCTAGAATCTGTTTGAAGTCGGTGCCAAGTGACTATAGCTTAGACTTTTGTAATTGTTCGTTTGTATTCTTTTTGGCTAAGCACCGACTTCAAACGGATTTTAGGTACGTAGCACACATTATAATAATACTATTTAAATGAATAAAGAATTAGGAATAGGCAATTTATGAAGAACCAGTTTATTTTACGATTTTAAGTGTTTTTTTGGCAGAGAGTTTTCGTTGGATGTTTTTTGGAAGTCGGTTTTTTTTTATACTATGTAGTGATACCTAAGATGCTTCCGTACATCAGTATTTATAATGACCAATAAAAAAGGTTTAATCGACAATCTTAGTAAAATGAAGTTGCCTGCACATGCACATTGGGTGAACTCCTGGTCGCTCCCTACTGCGCTAAGTTTTGTGGGTTCGATTCCCACAAGGGACAACGTTTTGTGATTTTTCAAGTTTGTTTTAAATGCAGGTGTAACTTGTGCCTCTGTTTATATCTGTAAAGCCTGTGGTAAAGTCAAATACATACCTAGAGAGGAAGTTGTATTTTTAAAGAAAGAATACCTAGAAATATATATTGATATAAAATATATAAACCAATAGATAAATGAGAGGTTAACAGGTTGTTGGATTTCGAACGTCATTGTACTGGCAACATTTTGATTGTCTCTGGTTCGCGTTTGACGTTTTGATGTTTTTGAGAGAATATATGGAAAAACGACGCGTGTTGAAATGGCTGGAGCCGTAATTTATTGATTGTTAATTTTGTAGTACTCGTATAGTTTCCGCGTGAGATTGATAACACCGTGAGGTTTGTTGAGCTAGGGTACTTGTGGGCTCGCCGCCCAGCGTGAGACGAGATTAATATCGAAAATTGTTGAGAAGATTTGATCGGTCAGGCTAGGCTGGTGAACAGTCTGCCGTTAATTGTGATTAGACTCGCGAGAATTGTAATACGTGATAGGCGCGTCCCGCGAGAACTAAAACGAGTGTATTGTAATTCGAATATCTGTGAAAAGTTGATTATTGAGATTAATTCGGATACCTTGGGAAATAACCAGCACCTGGAAGCAATGTTTGTGTGAAGACGCAGAGCAGAGAAGATTCTACCCAAGAGCTCTTGGACGCCGAGAACATAGAAGACACACACTCCAGTAAGTGCTTTAAATGAATTTAATTTAGATTAAGAACACGGTGACACAGGCCGTGGGTCATTCTTCTTGCCAGTGGTATTGGTAGTGATTGTATATCCATCTATGGGCCCATGGGTATTATAAACTTCACAAGGTGATCACTGCCTTGGCAAGAGGACTGACCACAGGTATATTGCTACGATTTTTTTTGTTTGCGAATGCAGACAATGCAGCATGGTGACCCACACTATGGCGGGCTAGTGATGCTTCTGCATCATTGGGCCTCCGGTCTCGCACTCACCAACGAAACATGACAGCACGAACGCTGTCATTTTACGTTGATTTTCTGTGCGCCTTTTAGCGTCACCTAGTAGTGACAAGCAGTACTAGTCCAAAAGCTACCAAGCTTGACTGCACGGGTGAGCTAGTGGTTTAAGCGGTCGCCACGCCGCTTTCTACTGCGTTAAGTGTTGTGGGTTCAAATCCCACATGGGACAACACATTGTTTGATCCACAAGATGTTGTTCTGTGTCTGGATGTTCTTTGTGGCCGTTTCATGACATGTTTGTAAAGTCACACGGGATGTATATTCCCAATGTGGGAGTCGTCTTTGAAAAAAAAAATAGATTTACGCTCTCGAAGTAAACGGTTCGGCTCTTACTTCATGTGTCAATTAATTTAAACCTTCAAGCACCGACTTCAAACAGATTCTAGGTACCTAGCACACATTATAATACTACTATTACTACTTATATATCACCTAAAAATGGCGATAAGCATTCTGGTTTTTATCTTGACACACTTGCATTTCATGGCATATTACCTGGCCATCTCTTTCCTACTCGTGAAGAGAGATGTATTGATCATTCGGCCATTAAGTCTAACAAAGCTGTTGTGACTTTGATACTCGACTCTTTTATTACGGACCATGCCCCTGTGATTGTTTCTTGTGGCTCTATACCAGGTACTTCAGCAACCACAAAACAAAAACGTCACCTTGATTTAGGGGCATGCGTGCGAGCTCTGGAGCAAACGGATTTCTCAACCATTTTTCAGTGTGAGGATGCTAATGTGGCTGCTTCGGAACTTGTCACTACGATTGCTAAAATTGTTACTGACAATACACGTAGTCTTAGTACTACAAGTAAAAAAAGACTTCTAAAACCTTGGATGTCACTTGGCATTCTGAGATGCATTCGGCATCGCGATAATTTATACCATAGAACAAAAAAGGCTTCCTGTACTGAAATACAGAAGGTTGCCTACTTACGTTACAGGACTTTTTGTAACAACTTACTCAAAAAACTTAAACGGGAGTATGAGCGCAGTGAATTTGAGAAATGCCACAAAAATCCCAAGGCTACGTGGAACTTAATTAAAAATATCACCAATATGCAAAAGAAAAAGACCACAGCGGACGACCTTCTCTCCCTGTCTGGCGACCCCTCCGCCTCAGTTGACGCTGTAAATGGCTTTTTTGCAAATGTGGGTAAAAATCTGGCATCTAAAATCTCTCCAGGGTCATTAGATTGTTTGGGATCCACGGACTCTTTCCCCTCACATTCCCCTTTGAATTCTATGGGTGTCTTGAATACGGACACCAAGGAAGTGGAACTTCTTATTCAAGGGCTGAAAACAAATAGCTCAGTGGGGTGGGATGGCATATCTACCTCCCTGGTTAAGGCTTCTAGTCATGTTTTAAGGCCTGTTATTTGTCATGTCTTTAATCTTGCCTTGACTGCCGGTATTTTCCCAACTGTATTTAAGAGAGCCTTAGTTCACCCAATATACAAGAGTGGTGACAGAGATAGTGTTAACAACTATCGGCCTATTTCAGTTTTGAGTACTCTCTCCAAGATCTTAGAAAAAATATTAAATAATAGACTCCTTAGTTACCTAAACACTAATAAAATAATTGCAAACAATCGGTATGGTTTCAGGCGCAGCAAAAATACTGAAGACGCCGTCTTGGATTTGGTAAATAATATTGCTCTAGATACTAATGATAAGTTGAAAACAATAGGTATCTTCCTCGATCTTTCAAAAGCATTTGACACTGTCTCTGTCCCACTCTTACTAAAGAAACTTGAACGTATTGGCATTAGGGGTCTACCTCTCAATATTTTTGAAAGCTATTTAGCAGATAGAACTCAGAGCGTTACTATTGGTGGTTATACAAGTGGACTGGAACATCTTGACTACAGCGTTCCTCAGGGTAGTGTCCTTGGACCTACCCTGTTTCTTATTTACATAAACGATTTGTGTCGCCTGTCCCTACCTAACGTTAAAATCATTTCCTATGCAGACGATACAGTGTTACTGATTCGGGGTAGGAGTTGGGAGGAGGCTCGTTCTTTTGCGGTATCTGCACTTCAAACCACCATGAATTGGTTAACCAATAACCTTCTCACGCTAAATTAAAAAAAAAACAAAATTTATAACGTTCTCTCCAAGAACTTCATCACAGCCGCCCTCTTCTTTTGCTCTTATTGCCCACCGGTGCAACTGGGATCAAAATTGTGACTGTATCAGTATTGAGCGCAATGATTTTATTAAATACCTTGGGGTGTACGTGGATAGTACGATGTCCTGGAGGGAGCAAATTAGTTCATTGGTACCAAGAGTCCGAAAATTAATATTTGCATTCAGACACCTACGGACAGCAGCCGACCTACAAACACTGAAAATAGTCTACTTTGCTCTCGCCCACTCTGTACTGACCTACTGCATTGTTGCATGGGGTGGCTCAGTGAAGTCCTCAACATTACCCTTGGAGCGGTCACAGCGGGCTGTGCTGAAGGTTATGTCACGTAAACCTATTCGTTTCCCAACTGTACAGCTGTATGCTTTATGCAAGGTACCCACAGTGAGACACACATATTTACTGAACACTATATTGCGTAAGCACTCGGAATTGCCATTTGACGCGGAATCTGTTTCCCGGGTGCGGAGGTCAGACCGAGTGTGCCATTTTAAATTAGCTCGATTAGAGGTTCTTAAGCGCCAATATTATTTTATAGGTCCTACTATATATAACAGGGTGAATAGAATACTGAATATTTATCCCCTTACAAGTAAGAATTGTAAAATGATTACGAACGAATGGCTGCACACTCTGAGCTACGGAGAGCTGGAAGTCATGGCTAAACCGCATGCTTGGAGATAGTTCTTGCAGATTTCCTCCAATACTTTTCAGCCCCACAGTAGTACACACACGCACACACACACACACCACACACACATACCACACACACTCACCACACACACACACACCACACACACATACCACACACACTCACTACACACATATACACACAAATAATAAAATTGACATACACCTCTCCTTGTATCTTACACATACTCATAATACACATACAAATTTAGTAAATTTTGTATCCACAACATCTGTTGTCAGCAATATTATTATTATTAAGTAGTTTAATTCCATTTAATTTGTATTCTTTCTTTATTGTATTTTTGTGTAACTCTGACGGCCTCGGACCGGAGGAGGCGTTAATGGCTGCGACACAGTTTTTAACTTATGCAGACATTCTCGCACATATTGTTACTGTTTCTCTCTTTTTAGTTTCCAATAAAGATTATTATTATTATTATTACTATTTAAATGAATAAAGAATTAGGTATAGGCAATTTATGAAGAACCAGTTTATTTTACGCTTTTAAGTGTTTTATTGGCAGAGAGTTTTCGTTGGATGTTTTTTGGAAGTCGGTTTTTTTTTTATAAAAAGTTTTTATTTTTCAGTTTTAAGTGCAAACAATTGTAGGTAAGTAGTAAGTTGAACTATTTCATCAAATTTCATCATCAAGAATACAAATTAAGGTCTATACGTACGTGTAATATTAAAATCATCCTCTAATCCCTAACTGTTGAAGAGTTTAACCTTCTATCGTCAGCTCACCTAAATAACTTGAAAGTATACGACTGAAGGTCTTTAGATACGTATGAAATTGAAAGAATTATCCTCCAACTCCTAACCGTTGAGGAGTTGTACCTTCCACCTTCCATCATCAGCTTACCTAAATAATTTGAAAGAATACGACTAAAGGTAACATATATACATATGATATTTAAATATTTATCCTCCAACTCCTAACCGTTAAGGAGTTGTGCCTTACATCATTAGCTCATCATCATAAAATGATGACTACCAGACGCAAATACCGGTGTAACTTCAGAAAATATATGAAAAACATAGTATGTGCCTACAAAAATTGAGGGTTTAGAGATTTCCCTAGGATCCCATCATCAGATCCTGATATGGTGGCAATGGGACTACCTCGGGAGCATACCCTTTCGAATACAAAAATAAATTTCAAAATCGGTGAACATACATTAATGATATACTTAGATATGATAATAGGTCTTTACCTATGAAATTGCCGTTTTGTATGCAATAAGTGAAAGTACTTATTTTTTCAAACTTTTTTATTTCTGTTATTCGAAGTAATCACCCATGCAATCGACGCATCTTTACCAACGCATTGGCAGTTTATTGATGCCCTTCTTGTAAAAATCAGCTGGACGGGAGGCAACAAACTCTTCAAAGGCATTTTGTACTGCCTCTCGGGAATTGAATTTTTTACCCACTAAAAAGTAGTCTAAATTTTGGAAAAAGTTATAGTCGGTAGGTGCAAGGTCTGGTGAGTATGGCGGATGAGGGAGAGCTTCCAACTCCAGCTCTTGCAGCTTGGAGACTGTTTGTTGCGCAGTATGGGGTCGCGCGTTGTCGTGAAGGAGCAGTGGGGACGACCGATTGACCAAAGCTGGTTGCAGATGTGCAAGCTTCTCCATCATTCTCTCCAGTTCTTCACAGTACACATCTGCATTAATGCTCATGCCGTTTTGTAAAAAGCTGTGGTGAATCACACCCGCACTAGACCACCAAACAGTGACCATCACCTTTTTAGGGGTCATTTTTGGTTTAGGGCATTGCTTTGGTGCTGAACCAGGGTCTAACCAACTTGCTGAGCGCTTTCGATTGTCGAACAGAATCCATTTTTCGTCGCACGTAACAATTCGTTTCAAAATTCCTTCATTGGTTTGCCTGTTGAGCAGCGCAAGGCAGGTCTCCACGCGTACGTTGCGCTGGCGATCGTTAAGGTCGTGGGGCACCCATCTATCAAGCTTTTTTACCTTTCCAATTTGTCGCAAATGGATCAATATTGTTTTGATGCTTACATTAAAAGCTGCTGCTAGCTCAGCTGTAGATTGATTCGTCAGCTTCCACAATCGCGTTTAATTCATTATTGTTAACTAAAGTGTCCGGACGACCACGAGCTTCATTTTTCAAGTCAAAATTTCCAGAACGGAACGGGGAAAACCAATAACGGGTTGTGCGTTCGTTTGTACAGTTCTCTCCGTAAACGTTTTTGATGTTACGTGCAGTTTGTGTCGCGTTGGTGCCACGACGGAACTCATATTCCATAATTACACGAATTTTTAAAATATCCATTATGACGAAAAATGTTCAAATGTAATGAAAATACAACGCTAATCAAAAAACAAAAGACTGAGTTTGTAAACAGAATGTCATGGTTTTAAAACAAAATTAATTTGAATTTAGAATACAGAGCCATTACAAACTTTTTTTTATTTGAAATGACCAGTACTGAAGAACGGCAATTTCATAGGTAAAGACCTAATATTATGATGATTGCATTTTGAGAATTTTCCAACGCAAGTATTGTAGTAACTGCTGCAGCTGTAGAAAGTTAGAAATTGTACCTACTGCTGCCTCGACTGCCACTAGTGTGTGTGATAGAAACAATTGAAAAAACAACAAGGGGTACGATGAAGTAGATACCTGTTATAAGTATCAGTTATAAATAGGTATAGCCTGTTAGGGCCGGAGATAGGTCAGCAAGAACCATCACCGGCCTAACGCGTGCGTGTGACACTGAGCTGCGCCGAGGCCGCGCCGCGCTCTCACTGTCTATAATAACAGCGTTAGTCAGCTATGTGTGTTATTTACATCTGTGTGCAATCTATATCACAACAACTTACACAGAGTCAATTCAAAACATGTTTACCGTGAGTGCGCGCATGCGCAAAACAACAGATCTACATCCAACGAAACAAATAGGTACTGTTGTAGAGCGCGGGGGTTTACTGGAGCGTCAGCACCGTGACTCTTGTGTTATTGCACCTCTCGACTGTTTGTTGAACACGGTAAACAAATGCAACGTCCTCACCTCCTCCTGCTGAGGCCTTGGGCAGCAGTCAAGGGTATTATAAATAAATAATTCTTTTTTTTCGGATATCTAACACACAACGCCATCTAGTCCCAAGCTAAGCAGAGATGGGTACTAGACAACTAATATAAATACTATATTTGGAAAACACCCAAACTCCGAAACAAATATTTGTAGATCATACAAACATTTGGTCCGACCCGGGAATCGAACCCGAGACTTCATGATCACCAGTCGCACCACCCAAACGCGAGACCAACGAGGCAGTTAGCATTGTCTAACACACGATGGGTCAATTAACGAAGTACCTAGTTAATAGTACCTAGTCTAATCGAATGATCGACCATAACTTTACCACATTGTGCATTTTAGTATGTTAGTAAAATAAATGTGTAAATATGCCAATGGCTCTGTGTTGCAGTTTTACAAGGTGTTTACCACTCGGCCCTTATAGGTACATGGCTCGGCTCGCAATCAACACTACATATAAAATAACATTTTGTTTTTCTGTTTGATTTGTTAGGTTCGCCTAAAATTAACGATTATTGCTCTATGTAATGTGCTATGATGTTGGTGTTATTCTTCCGAGTTTCACTAGGAGTCCTGATGATAGCTGCATAGGGGAAAAGTGACGCTACTTACTGGTCCCTCATTAACTACAATACGTATTAATACATTAATACAGCAATACCTTTTATTGATAATCCGCTCCTTTAAGTCATCATCAACAACCCATAATATCCCACTGCTGGGCTCGGGTCTCCTATATTGCCTTTCTCGATAACTTTTTTCCTTGTTAGAACTGAAAACATTTTTAAAATCAGACCTGTAGAGCGTTTATCCAAACAAACAAGCAAACTTTACAGCTTTATAATTATTATTTTCGTCTGGACCATGTCGTATACTGTAAACTCAGTACTCAATATAATTGAGTTCCACGCTTTCTTTTCTAACATTTGCAATCGTCAGAATCCATGTTCAATAAAAATAATGAAATTGAACACATAGCAATTATATTATTTTTGACGATACAAAACAATGTTAAGGTCGTCGGCCGGCGGTTTACAGCTAAAAGCGTTTAGCGGTAAATCTCCGGCCCATTGAAATTTCCGTTTGAAGTGTCTTCGTGTCTCCACTCGACGCTGAATAAATGTATTAAAGTTTAGTAAATGATTATTATTCGTAGAGCCACTGCGAGTCATTAACTACGCATTATTTCTACTTACGGGTTATGTTGAAAAACTGCGCAGTAGATGAATAAATAAGAAATATTCGTCGAAAAACTCATTACTTGACTATTTCATTCAGAGTAGAGGTTTCTTTTGACACATTAGTGCTTGTACGTATGTTCAATGTAAAATAACATTCAACACATGCTCTACCAACTTGTCAAGTGCAACAAACAAATATGTATTAATTAGTAGAGCAATCGTATCACAAAAGAGAAGCAATGACACGGAAGACAACAGAAACAATGCACACCCGTACTGGGGACGTGCTTGTGTTGTGTTCTAAGAGCCAGTTGAACATGGTGGTTAACACGAATACACTGAAAACAATTGTTTTTATTTTGTTGTTTTCAGTGTATTCGTGTAAACCACCATGTTCATCTGGTTCAGATTGCTCTACTAATTAATACATATTTGTTTGTTGCACTTGACAAGTTGGTGGAGCATGTGTTGAATGTTATTTTACAATATTTTAAATTTGTATGCTCCCGAGGTGGTCCCATTGCCACCATATCAGGATGTGATGATGGGATCCTAGGGAAATCGAGAGAAACCCTCAATTTTTATAGGCACATACTATGTTTTTCGTATATTTTCTGAAGTTACACCGGTATTTGCGTCTGGTAGTCATCATTTTATGATGATGAGCTGATGACGTAAGGCACAACTCCTTAACGGTTAGGAGTTGGAGGATAAATCTTGAAATATCATATGTATATGTTACCTTTAGTCGTATTCTTTCAAATTATTTAGGTAAGCTGATGATGGAAGGTGGAAGGTACAACTCCTCTAACCCACAACTCAACCCCCTACAACGGTTAAGAGTTGGAGGATAATTCTTTCAATTTCATACGTATCTAAAGACCTTCAGTCGTATACTTTCAAGTTATTTAGGTGAGCTGATGATAGAAGGTTAAACTCTTCAACAGTTAGGGATTAGAGGATGATTTTACTATTACACGTAGGTATAGACCTTAATTTGTATTATTGATGATGAAATAGTTCAACTTACTACTTACCTACAATTGTTTGCACTAAAAACTGAAAAATATTTTTTTTTATAAAAAAATAAAACCGACTTCCACTAGAGACACCAGTAGAGAGTTATTAAATTTAAATATTTTAAATAGGCACTATGTAAGGTCGGTATTCGCTCTGTTCATTACTGTATTGTATAGTAATGGTGGGTACACCAATTGCACCTAAGTTACTTTCATACATTATTTGTTATCTGTGGTAAGGTAACTGAGGCACACGCGCGGCGTAGGTACCGCGCTAGGGTGTGGCGAGTATTTAAGCCGCCACATCTTTCCCCGGCCAGATCCTAACTATGGTCGAAATCTTGCGGCGAAGGTGACAAGCCTGCCACTTCTTGTCCGAGTCTCCGGAGTATTGTTACTCGAGGTTACCTGTTGCATGGTGTAAGCGGGCTTCGAAAGGGCACGCTGTATGCTTTTCCTTTCATCTCAATAGTGAAATACTTAGCCTGACGTTTAGGCACTTTATAAGATTGATTTTGTGGCCAAACATTTAATTAAATTTAGTGTAATATATTTCGTTATGCCATTCAGTCTATCCCAATGATATATTGGTCTATTAATAGATCTTAGACTCTTTAAATTATTAAAAAAATAGCAAGAAGAAAGTAATACTAAGTATTACTCTTGGCCACTCGACGTCACCTAAACCTTTTGAAATTATTGTTACGAGCATTAAATGTGACTTTTTACGTATAATATAAGAAACAATGAAGTATTTTTCATTCATACCATTTCAAACAGAGCCTACAAAGTGTGAATTACACGTAATATAATACTTTCTTATCATCTATGTGCGCCATCTATCGGGCACGCATAATCAATATGGTTGTGGAATATTACACCACCTCGGCGCTTATGTTAAGACCGGTCACTTGTCTTGCCGGCATTTTTTTTTATAAATTTGCCTACGTTTCTCGAGTGATTATGTAAAGGTTGTTTGTTTGTGCTATTATTTGTTTAAGACATAGTTAATATTAGGATTTTATATAATGGACGGATTGAAGGCTTTGATTAGCTTGTTTGTGATGAAATGTGGTGTGCTGATGAAATAATAATCACAAATTTTAACAAGAAAAAAAGACGTGTGGCACTCGGGGACTGCCGCGGTAAAGCTATTGCATAGCATTTTTTTATTAACATATGCAATTATAATTATTTATTTATTTTTTATTTATGCAGTAGTGTAGGTATGGCTACCATGAATAATTTTATACATTACTAGCTGATCCGGCAAACGTTGTTTTGCCATTAAAAAAAATGGGGTATAAAAAAATAGATGTTGGTCGATTCTCAGACCTACCCGATATGCACACCAAATTTCATAAAAATCGGTCCAGCCGTTTCAGAGCAGTATGGTAACAAACATTGTGACACGAGAATTTTATATATAAGAAAATATGACGTAACAAATCTTCGTGTCCAAGGCAACGAATCTTCCTTGACGTATTTCAATACGCCTGCGCGGCCGGCTGTTGACATATTCATGGTCAAAGAAAACAAGATAAGCATTCCGAGAGTGGCGCGATTTGACATCACTATCCAGTTACCACTTTATAGCAACTTAACACGAAATTAACGAACCACAATGATACTATAAGATATCATTGACCAACCACAACCATCGATAGTGATGATGACGTCATCTCGATCTCTCTGTTTTCTCGTCACTGTATCTCAGAAACCCACAGAGACAGACAGATTTCGGAGCAGCTCGTCAACGATAACGAATCTGTCTGTCTCGTCTCGATCCGTGCGAGCTTCGGGTGTCAGGTTTATTTTCGTTACGTTACGTCACGGAATTTCTTGATTCGCTCGCCGCGCTCAAAGGCTATCAATCTAGACCACATTTAAATGAGACCACACGAGAAGCACCAATTTTCAAATAAAAAAAGAATCATCAAAATCCCAGTCTAGTCCAAAGTTATGATGTAACAAACATTTAAAAAAAAAACAGTCGTATTGAGAACCTCATCCTTTTTTGAAGTCGGGTAAAAATACAGGGTGTCACAACGCGTTTTCATTCTATGGTGTCCTAATGATCGACTAAGAGAGCTAACACTATGGAACAACAACACTACAAAGTGAATGAAAACTTAAAACTAAGCCGATACCAACCCGTCTGGTCAGCGTGATTATAGTAGGTACTAGGTAGTAAGGAGAGACCCATATCTAGCAATGGAATGGACTATTGAAGGCTGTTGATTATAATGATGATCATCATCATCATCAACAACCCATAAAGTCTTACTGCTGGGCGAGTACGGGTTGGGGACTGGCAAGACAACGTTGTGGCTACGCAATCTTGCCGTTGGATGTTTTTAAGCCGCCCAAAGGCCTTCAACTAAGCTTCACGACTGTTATCCTACGATAACAACGGGGACCGACTGCTTAACGTGACCTTCAAATTACGGAGACGCTCATGGTATTAGGCCACCAGCGGTCACCCATACAGGTACTGACCGCGCCATCGTTGTTTACCCTCGGTGATTGTTTCTAATCACCAAGTGCAACCGGGCTATGAGCGCGTATAATGATGATGATGCAATAATAATAGGTCTTTACCTATGAAATTGCCGTTTTGTATGCAATAAGTGAAAGTACTTATTTTTTCAAACTGTTTTATTTCTGTTATTCGAAGTAATCACCCATGCAATCGACGCATCTTTGCTAACGCATTGGCAGTTTATTGATGCCCTTCTTGTAAAAATCAGCTGGACGGGAGGCAACAAACTCTTCAAAGGCATTTTGTACTGCCTCCCGTCCAGCTGATTTTTACAAGAAGGGCATCAATAAACTGCCAATGCGTTAGCAAAGATGCGTCGATTGCATGGGTGATTACTACGAATAACAGAAATAAAAAAGTTTGAAAAAACAAGTACTTTCACTTATTGCATACAAAACGGCAATTTCATAGGTAAAGACCTATTATATGACGAAACACATCGCAGAGCATGCGCTATAACAATATTTTTCGTGTTCATCTTTTTGCGTTTGAAACAGAAGAATTCTTGCGGTGTCAATTATTTATTAACCGACTTCCAAAAAGGAGGAGGTTCTATGTTCCACTGTATCATCTGTTTGAAGTCGGTGCCAAGCCAAAGAGAATACGAACGAACAATTACAAAAATATAAGCGATAGTCGCTTGGTACCGACTTCAAACAGATTTTAGGTACCTAGCACACATTATAATACTACTATTTAAATGAATAAAGAATTAGGTATAGACAAGAATTGACACATAGCAATTTATTTTACGCTTTTTAGTGTTTTTTGGCAGGAAGTTTTCGTTGGATGTTCTTTTGGAAGTCGTTTTTTTTATAAAAGTTTTTTTATTGATCAATATCAAAAACATTAAATGTTCCTGCCACTTGGATCGTAACTCAGGTCAGCACTCAGATAGTTCAGTTCTATCTCCTGCAATCAATTTAATTGCGGAGTTTACAAGAGATATTTTTTCACTTTTTAAAATTGATAAGCTGCCTTAATGACTCTACTCTACTTGAGGAAAGCATACTTATGTTTTACTTAAGCATACTTATACTTAGATTCCAAGCAAGGTGGTCTACATTGTGACGTAAAAAGAGCAAAGTAAGCAAAGAGTGAAACACGTGCGCTGGCAGTGAATTCCAGGTTTGAATTAATTGACACGTGAAAGAAGAGCCGAACCGTTTCTTTCGAGAGCGTAAATCAGTCAAGCTTGGTAGCTTTTGGACTAGTACCTACTGCTTGTCACTACTAGGTGACGCTAAAAGGCGCACAAAATATCAACGTAAAATGACAGTGTTTGTGCTGTCATGTTTCGATGGTGAGTGCGAGACCGGCAGCAGGATGCAGAAGCATCACTAGGCCGCCATAGAGTGGGTCACCATGCTGCATTGTCTGCATTCATAAACAAAAAAATTCGTAGCAATATACCTGTTAACCTCTTATTTATCTATTAGTTTATATATCTTATATCAATGTATATATTTCTAGGTATTCCCTTCTTTCTTTAAAAATACAACTTCCTCTCTAGGTATGTATATGACTTTACCACAAGCTTTACAGATATAAACAGAGGCGCAAGTCACACCTGCATTTAAAACAACCTTGAAAAAATACAACTCCATCTTTAGGTATGTATATGACTTTACCACAAGCTTTACAGATATAAACAGAGGCGCAAGTCACACCTGCATTTAAAACAACCTTGAAAAAATACAACTCCATCTTTAGGTATGTATATGACTTTACCACAAGCTTTACAGATATAAACAGAGGCGCAAGTCACACCTGCATTTAAAACAACCTTGAAAAAATACAACTCCATCTTTAGGTATGTATATGACTTTACCACAAGCTTTACAGATATAAACAGAGGCGCAAGTCACACCTGCATTTAAAACAACCTTGAAAAAATACAACTCCATCTTTAGGTATGTATATGACTTTACCGCAAGCTTTACAGATATAAACAGAGGCGCAAGTCACACCTGCATTTAAAACAACCTTGAAAAATCACAAAGTGTTGTTTCTTGTGAGAATCGAACAAACAACATTTAGCGCAGTAGGGAGCGACCAGGAGTTCACCCAATGTGCATGTGCAGGCAACTTCATTTTACTAAGATTGTCGATTAAACCTTTTTTATTGGTCATTATAAATACTGATGTACGGAAGCATCTTAGGTATTTATATTATAATGCATGGATTTCTAAAGAAGCGTTAATGGAAATACAGTTTTATAAAGAACAATTAATAATATCTTTAATAACTTATTTTACATAATATATACAGTATAGTTAGCAATATATATCGATGAACATTCAGTCTCGTCATGTGCCATCGAGTATTATTTTATTAGTAAATGTATGTTGGTCTCCTATCCCCTTAACGGGGTTTAAGTACAATACGAGTAGGTACATAATATGCTCTAAGCTCAGCGACCAACATTGCTGGAAGCACCTAAATATAATAACAAGTAATTTTATTAAAACAGACTAGAGGATGCGTTTATTCAACTAGTATATATACACGTTGGTCTTGTATTTAATTGATTCCGCTTTCAGTTTTACGTGAAGCGTAATTAAATAGAGTTCGATACGACAAAGCTAATAGAAGTGCAAGGTATCAATGCGTGTGCTGAAGTGATACAATCAGAATCTGGAGGCGAGGCCGCCGCCGCGGCTGTCGGCGTGCGAGGTGAGAGCGTCGCCGCGCTGCAGCACGAGGTTGACGGCGGCGTAGGGGAGGGAGGCGTTGCGCGGCGCGGCCGCCGCCAGCGCGGGCTGCAGCGGGAACAGCTGCGCCCGCAGCGCCTCCTGCGCCAGCGCGCCGTCCGCCAGCAGCGCCAGGCGCGCGCGCTCCACGCCGCTCGTGGCGCCCTCCAGCGCCAGCGCCGCCGCCGCCTGCGCCAGCGCCGCCGCCGCCTCCGCGCCCACCACGTACCGCGACCCTGCACCCACACACCCCCACACGATACTACTGTACAACTACCACACCACACACTATGACTAACTGCTTCAATCCAAGCAAAACACCGTTTTACTCGTTTACACACGCACACGCAAACATACTTACACAATTACATTCACACGCAACTGACATACTTACAGCCACCCCAGCACATCACCTAATGTAATACTAATAAGTAAGAGTTCAAAATCAGTTTGACTTAGAATGTAGCAACTGAGTGTAGTGAGCATGGATTTTATTTTGTTTTAATTTTTTTCCTAGCAATTTTCTATTTCTTTGAGTGGTTTATTTTATGAATTTATTTTAATATTATTCTTTTATTATTATTAATTTCAAAATACACGCTGTGTTTGCCTTCCAAGTACTCCAAACATATGTTTGTATTGTATGCGAGGCCACTGGTATCCTAAACACAAGTTAAATCTTATTCTGGGTACCAGAGTTCATTGTAAATACTTTTGATTTTTGCTATGTTTTTTGACTTTGTTTGTGTATTTCTGTCTATGTATTGAAAAATAAATCATATTATTATTATTAATACGTAATACTTTACGTAATAACATCCCCATTCACAATGTTATCCGCTTCCTATCAATGATGAAAACGAAAATGTAGTGACTCTACATTATTTCTCTCTGGAACGTATTTGCCAAAGATTCCGTGTTCTGAATGCGGTTGTGTTCGGAATGCAAGGTATTGATTAAACAAAGTATCCTGTGTTATTTTTATTCAATAATGTTAAATCATCATAATTCACTTGTTACTTTAATCAGGGTAATCCCAAGGATATCACAAATCACCAGCGCCACTAATTAAATACAAGTATAAACACTCCTTGTGACCAAGCCATACTTTAAATTAAAATCTACTTCACTGTCGCCTCGACCTCGTTGGACAGTTGGTGTTTGATTATTACAACCATCATCAGGAGCCTATGACAGTTCACTACTGAGAATAGGCCAAGTTTTAGCATACTAGTTTTCTCGTTTTCTCTTTGAGTTGCTTGCTCCGTTAGTCGGCTCCCATAACACCAACGTATGACGAGTGGTGATGACACTCCATGCGTTTAATCGGTCACCTTTACGAGCATGCGTGTATGTATTGTATGCGACGAATGTTGTCGGTACGTACCACAGACGTTGGGCTCGTACAGTATCGCCGGCGCGAGGTCGAGCGGCGCCAGCGGCTCGTCGCGGCGCCACCCGCCAGCGCTCACCTCACCCGAACCAAACGGTTCTGATATTCCACTGCGAACAAAACAATCTTAAATCTAGTACAACATTAGTTATGAATAATTAACTCGTATATTGTACGTGGAAAGTCCTTTCAGGTAAAATCGATAGCTGTTGGAACAGTTACACTCGAAATTAATTGTATTACTTACGTAACTAGCGCAATATAGGTGTCCCGGCTGTCGACGACCGCGAGTCCTGTGGCGACACCGCCCGTCCTCACGCCTGCACCCGACTCGCGCTGCAAAGCCGCCACAACCCTGCAACATCACATTTTTACTGGCTTTAGAAGTTTGCAGTGTAAATAGTTAGTGCGTTATGTTACATTGCTGTGCTACTAAACTCTTACCCTTCAATATCAAAATAAATTAACGTAAACCGTCGCGACGAGTAACGATCGAGTGGGCGTTCTCGCTCGTTCCGGGGGCTGGTCACTTTTGCCGTGAGCTTGCGTCTGCTATATAACGTCACTTATATGTATAACACCACCATAATTTGTCCTGTATTAATCGCAGTACATTGTTATTCCTTTGTTATGTATAGTAATGAATTTGAATGGTTTGTACCGGAGCTGCGCTTCATCAGGTGAGGTGGGCGGAGGGTCGAGAGCGACCTGCAGGGCGCGCAGAGCGGCGGCGGCGGCGCGTCCGCCGGCCAGCACGCGCCACGAGCCCGCCATCACCTGCGCCGGCGCAGAGCGACGCACCAGGTACGAACTGTTCCACGACTGCGACAATTCTGTAAGTGTAAATCGCTCAATTCATCAATCGCAGAACTGAAGAAAGAAGGAGAATGAATAACACGATGACATAAATAAAGTTTTTAACTTTTTTTTTGTAATTTATACTCTCGACGGCACTTTATGGAACTTGTTATAATACATTATGATGATGCCATAAGGTGAAACCGGTCAGGTGTAATCAAAAATAAAATAGTGGAATAAGTACAAGTGATTTTAATTGTAGAAAGTTTTTAACAATTTAACTTACCGGCGCTGGTATTGACCTGCAGGGACAGAAGGTAGTCGGCGAGCTCAGGTGCCGTGGTGTTCGAGCCAGTAAGTAGTATTTCTCCTCGCCCCTCTTCCACCACTGACAGACCCTCCGACACTGGGAATCCATCCCTTGAACAGGAATCATAGCTGTTAGATAATGTCTATACATTCCAGTATTTTTGAGAATAACATCAGCACCTGTTGCGCAGATATATCAAAATAATTTCTGATTTTAGAAATATCTTACAAATATTTTCTTTGTTAGAGTTACTAAGTTCTTTGCACTTGTACCTATACTGTACTCTGCATTTGTACTGTGTACTTATGTCCTACACTCGTTTGATAAATAATATTACTTAAGTTATTCGAACCTGGCGAGTTGCATAGCCGGTGCGAACACGCGCGCCCAAGGCAACGCACCGAGACTCGAGTGCAGATATGCCAGCGCAGCTACAAGCCGCGGGGGGCGTTCCGACACCACACCACCGCCTGTGTCGCCTTCCTTAGCCTCGATATCGCCCCACTCATACAGCACAGGCTGCTGCGTCCTTAATTCACGGTACTCCCAGTACAACATCGAGCCACTCCTGTTGAGTGATTCAGTTATTTTATGTTCATGTTTTATTGGTTAAAATATAGGAGCTTCATAATGGCTCAGTATCGATCGTTGAGAATTTTGAAATTTCTGATTAAGTTATGTTACATTACGTACGCGTCGAGTGATGTCCGGTGCGGTGCTAGC
Source organism: Diaphora mendica (assembly GCA_949125395.1). Classification (NCBI taxonomy): domain Eukaryota; kingdom Metazoa; phylum Arthropoda; class Insecta; order Lepidoptera; family Erebidae; genus Diaphora; species Diaphora mendica. Next base: position 221,842 of record OX421317.1, read on the forward strand.
ACGGCAAGGCACAGCGCCGTGGCAGCGGCGGCGTCGAACGCACGACCGCCGGCTTTGAGCGCGTCCGTGCCGGCGCGGGAGCACGACGCCGCCGACGAAGAAACCGAGCCGTGAGGCACTACTTCGTAGTCTCCGCAGTAGATCTGTGTCAGCAACGCTAACGTGATGCACGCCGAGAGCGCGGCGAACGCGCCCGGGATGAGCCTCGGTCCGCCCGCGCAGCACCGCACGTCGCCGCCCACGCCTCCAGCCCCCACACTGCCTTTAAGCGGTACATCCTCACGCAACTCTACACCACCTGCGGACAGAGAACGTCGTTCTGATAAAATATGTTAAATGTATTTTGTTTCACAAGATGTATCATGACCAGTGCATCGCCCGCGCCGTCCTGAACGAAAGCCTGCCCCGGAAAGTACAAATTGTACGAAACATTATTATCACTCGTCTTGCTAGAATCTATTGGTTCATTTTTGTTTTGTTATGAAGTTGGTTTAAATTATATGTTTTACTTATTTCGTAATTTATATTAGCGCTAGTACTCACGACTATAACAATAATAATAAAAACACCAACGTGTACTTAAACATGCAATGACATCTCTCGTTGGAGTAAAATCTATTTACACATACTTTCAAGTACGTCCAATAAACGTAAGGTGATAAGTTAAACAGGCTTTTCACAAACATCAGAAATCGTAAGGTGTTATACTCTGACACCATCTACCGATGATACAGAGTTCAGAGTTACAGAGTTCAGAGTTACAGAGTTCAGAGTTACAGAGTTCAGAGTTACAGACTGTTCCTGACTGACACAGTAGTGTTGTGGTTATGATATAGGGAACAAACAATCGTACCGTTCGCCTGACGTTAAGTGACGACTGCCTTCTGTACACACTTGCGACCTAAAAGTCACAAGTGGTCTATGGGGCAAGCTTATTTCTTGGCTATTTGAAGGCCGTATTGATCCAGAAATGCTGAAGTTGATATAATTTGTTCCAAAATGTATGTTTTTTGCGTTGAACGGTGGTGATGGTGGTGAATGGTTGCGGCCGGTATGAGTCCTTAGGACACTTCTCATTAAGCGATACATAATGCTGACGACCGACGTTTACCACGCATGTCGTACTTGTAGAGAAAAAAGTGTATTGATACAAACCCCTTGTGAATCAGCTCACGGGGCTAAAGCGTTTGACTTTTCCTTGAGTCAAATGGCTACTCAGTGTAGAAACACGTACTTGTTAAACTCGATAATTAAGTTAGACTTTTACTATAATTAATTATCAATTACTTAAAATAAAATGTTACCTGCATGCATATGACCGCCTCGTTGGTCTCGCGGTTGGCATATGCTGCTGATCATGAGGTCTCGGGTTCGATTCCCGAGTCGGACTAAATGTTTGTATGATCTTCAAATATTTGTTTCGGAGTTTGGGTGTTTTCTATGTATAATATATATGTATTTGTATCAGTTGTCTAGTACCCATAACACACGCTCTGCTTAGTTTGGGACTAGATGGCGTTGTGTGTTAGATGTCCAAAATATTTATTAGTATTATTATATTAAATAAATGTTTCTGTGATTAATTTATAGTTACTTCATGCGCAACATATTCATCCTGTGTTCCAGAAATATTGCAATGCATTTTTTACGTTTAAATCGAGAATCAAGAAAAGTTTACATTGCAAAGTTATTTTTCGATTCTTAATACGTTTATTGTCTTGCGATCTTTGCCGTAATAGCTACAATCATCGAGATATAATATCTCAATGAATTGACATGAAGCCGCAAATCAAATTATTGACAGGTCTAGCAAAATAAAAAGATACCAAACAACTGTCAATAATGCACCTAACGAGTTTACGATGTAATCACTAATGTTTGTGGATTAATTAATCCCACCAAAAACATTTTCATGTAAAATGTTGCCAAGACGACTGCATATGGCTTACCCTGTAAAAAAGATATCAGATCTCATGTAGAGCCAAGGTTCTGTATCTACACGCCCTAACTCTACCAACCCTAACTTCACAAACTCTACATCTCAGTAAAAATGTATGGCTTCGCCGTTTCGCTACCATACCGTCACGAAGGGGAAACGAACGCCTTTTGTGTTTGCAAATATCTAGTTTCTGAAGTAATGTGTTATACGAATATTTAGTTTCTGAAGGAACGAAACAGCCAAGCCATACATTTTTACTGAGATGTAGAGCTTATGAAGTTAGGGTGGGTAGAGTTAGGGCGTGTAGATACAGAACCTTGGCTCTACATGAGATCTGATATCTTTTTCACAGGGTAAGCCATATGCAGTCGTCTTGGCAACATTTTACATGAAAATGTTTTTGGTGGGATTTCATTTCTTTTTGTAAGTTTCCTTTTTTTTCTTTTTTGGGCTGTATTTCTTGTACATCTTCTTTCTTCTTTCGAAAAAGTCCGTGTACTAAAAATCAAACCTCTAGCATAAACATTTGTGAAAGTCTCATACAAACTTTCACCCCCCAAATTTGGGGGTTGGGGGGCAAAAGTAATAGGTTTATGAGTTTTTTTGTTGTTTGTATAGTAAACTTAATTTACATACCAAATTTCAGTTCTCTAGCACTTCAGGAAGTACCCTAACAGTTTTGATTATCATCAGTGTGTCAGTGACGAAATCGGTGTTTTTTTGGTATCAATAAAATCTAAACTATAAGAGCTATGCAATTTAAACTTTGTACGTTTCATTAGTCTATTGGTAACATCATATCCTGAAAATTTGAACGATCTGGTATATCGGGAACCAAAGTTATGGGGGTTCAAAAAAACGACGAAACGCTTCGAGAAAAGGTAGGTAGTGCCCTTGCGCTACGCTTGGCTCGTCTTGGCGAGGGCACGACCGTGCCCCCCCGACATTAGTGTCATATACATAACAATTTTAATGTATGTTATGTCCGAACAATCTCCGAATTGTCTTAATTTTAGAGAGTCCAATATTAATCAGTTCCATAATATAATGATTTCGAAATATAGCAAACTCTAGTGCTGCGTACTCTTGCTAAATCCATTACGATAAAAACGTGAAATGATCCAGGTAGATCAACTCAACACATCGTTGTACACACCGAGCGTCCGCACTGGCTGTCCGTCAACTGCGCTGACGGTGCCGTTCGTCGACATCCTGCACTGTGCTCAATCAAGGGACGCTTATCGAGGACCTCCCGGCATCACCTGGAACAATATCCGTGGAACTATAAAACTGGAATTATGTACAGTAACTTTTACTGACTTTTTGTAGATACGAAAGGAAATATGTGTTCAGGCATTGTATGAGTAATCCTAATTACTTATGCGTTATTTAGCTTTTGATTTTTAAAGTAGATTTTCTCGAGGCCAAGAGGATTAAAACTTGAAATAAAAACGACCAACTCGTCTGGCCAGCGCAGCGTGTTAATAGTCGGCTAAAACATCTTTTCTAAGGACAGGCCTATGTCGAGTAGTGGACTGCTAAAGCCTATTTGGTGATGGAGATGATGTACGAAAGGAGATATGTGTACATGCATTCTGTGATCAATTAAATGTTTTATTTTGTTTTTGTTTGTTTATGGTAGTATAGTTTGACTGCCTCGTTGGTCTCGCGGTTGGCGTGTGCGACTGCTGATCATGAGGTCTTGGGTTCGATTCTCGGGGCGGACCAAATGTTTTTATGATCTACAAATATTTGTTTCGGAGTTTGGGTGTTTTCTATGTATGTATTTACAAAAAAAAGTATATATGTATTTGTATCAGTTGTCTAGTACCCATAACACAAGCTCTGCTTAGTTTGCGACTAGGTGGCGTTGTGTGTTAGATGTCTGAAATATTTATTTATTTACACTTTTGGTACAGAGAGTTAGAAAGTGTAAAATTGCTGATTTTTTAAACATACAAATTAGTAAATAATCACATCATCACAGTAATATATAAAGGCGAAAGTTTGTGTGTATGTTTATTACTTCTTAACGCAAAAACTGCTAAAAGGATTTGGATGAAACTTTACAGTAATATAGCTTATACATCAGGATAACACATAGGCTACTATTTGCCGCGATTACCGACATACACGCGGGCGGAGACGCGGTTATAAGCTAGTTGAGTATAATTGCGAAGATTGAATAAAATGCGACTCTATTTTTAAGATAGGCAAGTTTTTTATTTTGCTATTTTTGCAAGAAAGGTGTTCTCATTACATTGAAGTTTCAAGAAATATTTATAATATTGGATTTGTCAACGACTTTCAAACATCTTATGCGTCGGACGGATCTTTCAACAAATGGGCTGGCTGTTGTGTACAAGTTTGTTCATTCAAGTGACTACACAAACCTGTTTTACAGAGTGTCTTATTGCCATGCTTGTTTATACTAAAACGTATGGAATAACAAACATGTGTCCTACCTGTCAGTAGCTGCAGAGCGGCGGCGGGCGGCGCAGATATGTTGCGGACACAGCGGCTCCGGGCTCTCCTCGTGCCTGTGCCCTGCTGTCTGACACTGACACAGCTGGACACTAAATTGTAACACTAATCACTATTTACACCAAAAAACTTTATAAGGTGTAGCATTACAGAACTAGTCGAACGATAACTATACTAAAGTCAGAAATGACATTCTACATCCTAAGAATTTTGAGAACATGAATGTTGAAGACGTTGTGAGTCGACGAGCGAGTAACTGTTGTCTGTTGTCGTGGAGGGGCCTCTCTCGGGTGGAGGGGACGCCGGGGCCTCCACTCGCGGCACTCGCCGACGGTGCAGAAAGAAACCGGACCACCTCAGTGACGTCATCGTACATCAGAGTGATGCACCGTACTGACAACGTATGATGTTACATCAAATAACTGTTTGTATACAAATGAAAGTTGTCTAAATATTTGGATAATTTCTTAATTGCATCTCAAGCGGTAGTAGAAACAAAACGAAGTGATGATAAGATATGTATTGTATGTTATGGTATGCGGTATACGAGTGACGTAAACTGCGTCGAGCGTCATTCTATTTCAGTTCTGTTGATATTTTGAGTCTGTAGTGGGAAAGAGACAGCGATTTATTCATTAAAAGATGGGTGAACGACCTGCGCTGCGCCTGATTCATTCAATTGTACTTCGTAATGCGTGGTATCACTATCTCTCATTAGTTAGTTGTTTCAAGTATGTCTGTCTTCTAATTAATCGTGTAATGTTGTAATAAGATATGATCGACAGTTGCCAAATTCACATTGGTTGTTAATAAATTTAATAAATTTGACTGCCTCGTTGGTCTCGCGGTTGGTGTGTGCGACTGCTGATCATGAGGTCTTGGGTTCAATTCCCGGGTCGGACCCAATGTTTGTATGATCTACAAATATTTGTTTCGGAGTTTGGGTGTTTTCTATGTATAATATGTATGTATTTACAAAAAAAATGTATATATGTATTTGTACCAGTTGTCTAGTACCCATAACACAAGCTCTGCTTAGCTTGGGACTAGATGGCGTTGTGTGTTAGATGTCTGAAAATATTTATTTATTTTATTATATTTTAATTATTAGCTCCGCGGTTATTGCTATGAATTTCTCCTATAGAGAAGGGGAAGGAGGTACCTAAAGGGCTTTAAAAATGAAAGCGTTTTAGTAGGAAACGTCTGCTGAGTTTAGCGTTTATTGATGTTGTATTAAATGATTTAAGAAAGATAATTAGTTAATTAGTATTATTTTGACCTTCTAAGATATAAGATAAGGCCTGCGGAGAATGTTTACTTGGGGAAGTTTGAAAAAGAAATATAAATTCGAAGCGAAACAGAAAATATAATATTGTATCTCAATCAAATAGTAGAGTGTCAAGAAGGCTGTACGGATTTCAAAGGATTTAAATTATTCGCCATCGACGGATGGAGTTTGGAGAAGTTGGACGCATTCATGTGTGTTGTGTGTGTGTGTTTCGTACGCAATACGAGAGAACACAGTACACTGGGGACTCTTCTGTATTGGCGCTTAGAACAGGGAAGCGCTGCTCGTTCTAGTCTAAGTAGTGTTAAGGAAATGAATGAAAATAGAATGTTGAAAACAAACTCTCACTACGTTTTGGAGTGGAAGATTTGATACATTAGAATATGGTTTTATTACTAAAAGGGAATAATAAATAATATAAATATTTCGGACATCTAACTCACAACGTCATCTAGTCCCAAGCTAAGCAGAGCTTGTGTTATGGGTACTAGACAACGGATATAAATACATACATATTATACATAGAAAACACCCGAACTCCGAAACAAATATTTGCAGATATTACAAACATTTGATCCGACCAGGGAATCGAACCCAAGACCTCAAGCACAGCAGTCGCATACGCTACCACTACGCCACCGAGGCAGTTTGTGTTTGGCACAATAATGTAATATGCCTTTTTTTTGTGCGGAAATCCCCTCGGATACCACCACTGGTGGTTATGTCGGACTCGAACCGACTAAAAACAGCACACCGTCTCGGGTACTAGAAGCCGGGGAACCAGGTGCACCCTCGGAAGGAAATCCCTGGAACGCCGGCGTACCTTGGCCCACATAATTATGGTTAATGTAATATGCCTATATGTTAGAACAAATAATTTTCTTTCTATAGTTTTCAAACGTCTTTCAACCGTGACAGAGTCATGCTTCGGTTCTTAGGGGCCTACTGGATCGGAGTGATAACACATGCTCACAGACAAACGTTAGGCACTTTTTTGAGAGACTGAGGTTACTAAAGCCCAACTTCAATCTATTTTACCGTGGGAGAGCTACGCTTCGGCCTGAATGGGCCGACTCCACCGCAGTGATACCACGGCCTCACAGAAAACCGGTGTGAAATAATGCTTGCGCTGTGTTTCACTGAGTGAGTGAGGATACCGGAAGCTCATACCCCAACCCTTCCCCCATCCCTCAAAGGCCAGCAACGCACTTGTGACGCCTCTGGTGTTACGCGTGTACGGTGTCCATGGGCGGTGGTAATCGCTTATCATCAAGCGATACATCTGCTCATTTGCCCGTCTATTCCATAAAAAAAAGAAAATAACTTTTGTTGACAATCAAAGGGTAGCAACGTACTTCTTATCTCTTAGGTAAGTTCTAGGTGTCCATTAGTCATTTAGCATCAGGTTCATTTGGTCCCTTGCCAAGAAAAGCTAAATGTTAAATAAATGTCAATGTGGTACTTTTCTGAAAATGATACAAAGAAAAGAATCATTGAATAATTATTTACCTATTCAGTATTAGCATTGACTTGAAGCGGGACAACCGATTAGATTTGGCTCTCAAAACTGTTTTTCGCAGAGATACATCTATCTTCCGACTTGTAATAATATCTGTAAAAGATTTACTTACAAAAATAAATATCATTTACGGAAGAGACTATTTGCAAGCGTTTCATTTTAACAGTTTTTTACTAAATTTAGAAAGTAACCTAGCAATTCTCGTTCGCTGTAAGGTCATATTACGAAGAATATAGCTGCCGAAAATGCGGCCAAACGATGCCGACAATGCAATAGATACCGTTGAACCCTCAGTGACATAATCTATGATGATGATGCATGATGGGTGACACTATAAGATTTTCATGATGAAATTTCCACTTTGACACTCGGAGTACATAAGCACCTTCACGAACCTTTTTGCTGTAGAATTTCTACACCAACACGACTTTCAAGCCGTCAAGAAAAGAATGTGTCTACCTCAAAAGCCGGCGATGCACTTGCGACTCTTCTTTTGCCAGATAATACATATCCTCACGGTAGTACTCAAGAAATCAGCAAGCTTTAAAACTTTTTATCAAGGAACTGTTCTGATGAAGATCTTGCATGTACCCACTGTGTTGTGATCGCATTAAAAGTATAGTTGTGTATACAAATATAATATTCGCATATTGATTTTCGCTATGGCGTTTAATGGTGAGATCACTATTCAGAAGCATTATTAGACAATAAGAACTGCTTCCCATGTAAAACCGTGAATTCCGGTATGCATGACTAAGCAGAAGTATTGTTAATTGTCATTATAGTTTGGTTTTCTATGATTCGTCTGAAGTTTATATAGCTACTAGCTGACGCAAGCAACCTCGTTTGCGTCCAAACTACCATTCCTTGTTTTAACCCCTTAAACTCCACCCAGTTTCGTAAAATCCGTTCTTAGCGGATGTCTACACCCTATAAGGACCCTACCTGCTAAATTTCAAGTTTGTAAGTGTTATAGTTTCTGATATTTAGTGATTAATAAAGTGAGTGGTATTTCGCTTATATATATATATATAGATTTAGCAGAATTACGTTACACTCATGAGAAGTTTTACACACAAATGCAGATTTTTGGCAGCAACGAAAATTAGCAAAAATACAGCATTGGCCGTAGAATAGCATTATCCTTTTAACGAAAGTAATATTATGAACTCTGTAATGTTATGAGTGAGTCACAGATTAATATAATTATGTACGACAAACGTTGATCGGGTGTAAACTGTGGGCGTGTGGTGGCCACCAAAGCTCACGTGACTCGCTAATGAGACAAATAGGATTACTGGTGCTAAGAAGCCTCGCTGGTTAATAATCCCTTATATAAACGCGGACGCATGCCACCCTCTACAGTTCGGCGATCACGTCGCTCCGTGTCTACTGCCATCCCGCTGATAGTTCGCTTACTGTTTGCAAAATGGTATACAATTTCAAAGTGTTCAAGAAGTGTGCGCCCAACGGCAAGCTCACGCTGTACATGGCCAAGCGTGACTTCGTCGATCACATCTCGTTCGTGGAACCCATAGGTCCGATATATTGCCATGTATTTTTTCATCTAGATTATATATAATGCTTTTGTTCACGTAAGTACTACCATGTTAGCTATAGTAAAGGTGTTATGTGTAGATGGCGTGGTGCTGTTAGATGAAGAATACGTACGCGGTCGTAAAGTGTATGGACAGATGGTGTGCACTTTCCGCTATGGGCGCGAGCAGGACGAGGTCATGGGCCTCAACTTTTACAAGGAGCTATTCCTTGCTTCGGAGCAGATCTATCCACCTCCGGAGAAGAGGTCCCACGAACTCTCTCGTACCCAGGTGAGTTCACACACTGTATGGTACGTACTCATAATGCAGTATCTATACCATTTACTGTTTTAACATTGTGCTACTTTTCAAAAACATTAAGTATAGTCATTTCTTAAGATGTGATGGTGTATAGGAGCGGCTCATGAAGAAGCTTGGCGAGTCAGCGGTGGCATTTCGGCTGTCAGTGCCTCCAGGCGCACCTGGATCAGTGACTCTGCAGCCAGGTCTCGAGGACGAGGGCGAGCCATGCGGAGTGCACTACTACGTCAAGATCTTCGTTGGAGATTCTGAGATTGATCGCTCCCATCGCAGGTACCTTTTCTGTTTTCTCATTAACTTTTGCTTCACAAAAAAAAATGAAGACTGTTTTAAGAGCGAAGTATAAATAGATTATTTGCTTAGAATTTTGGGAACAATTTGAGTAATGCCTGGCATGGCTTGACTTTATTTTTACCAACAATATACTTATTCTAAGGTATATTCCACTACGCTGGGCAAATGTTTCGCGTTTGGTCTGTTCAGGAGCACAGTGGCGCTGGGTATCCGCAAGGTGCAGTATGCGCCTTCGAAGCCAGGTCCGCAGCCCTGTACCGTGGTGCGCAAAGATTTCGTGCTCTCCCCGGGACAGCTGGAGCTGGAACTGACGCTCGATAAACAGGTAACTTACAACACTGGCTACAGAAATATTTAAACTATTTATTTTTAAACTATTTATTTTACATTCATTTAACCCTGAGTAAATCAATGTTTTCGGTATTATTTATTTACATTTTATTAATAATATATAGTTTTCAATTGAAAATTTAGAACCATGAAATATATTCGAAATTTAAAAAATAAAAGAAAGTAGGTATTATCTTTCTATCCTTGATACTTAAAATGTTTTTTAAATGTTGTTTTGAATTCCGAGCACCTAAAAAAATACTGGGTTTATAACAAGCAGCCTAAATGCCTAATTGTAATCATTAAACTACTCATTTGGCCCTACCGATATGAACTTAGTCAACCTTCATCAATAAGCTTCACAAAATAAATAATCAAATAGCTACCATTTTGTGCGTGTGGAAGTTACGTGGGGCCGCCAGTATACCGGAGTTAGTGTGAAAACTATACGGTGTGCCATACTGCACTTAACGTATGAGGCTTCCGGGAAGGGCTATTGTTCCTAAAATAACTTAGTCATTAACCAACTTAACCGAAGAAATAATTGTGACTTTTGAGACAGAATGTGATTGTAGGAAGATAAAGTTGATCACACCTCACCTTGCAGTTGTACATCCACGGCGAGACGGTGGCGGTGAACATGTGCGTGCGCAACCACAGCAACAAGGTAGTGAAGAAGATCAAGGCGTGCATCCAGCAGGGCGTCGACGTCGTGCTGTTCCAGAGCGGGCAGTACAGGAACATGGTCGCCAGCGTCGAGACTCAGTTCGTATACATTTATACCGAAACACATTCAGACCATCGAACAATATCAATCAAGGGCAGCGCTCACTCCACGCACTTGTGACTCTTGTGACCGGTAGTCTGATCCTTACCATACAATACAGTACTATTCATTTACAAGGGCACGTGCAAATGAAAGCGATACTAAACACTATTTCTGGATTGATATTTAAGCTTGTTTTGAAACTCATTGTATTAGATATACTGACATGACAGTGGCGATCTGTAGGTTTTGTAATTAGCATTATTCAATTTTTGCTTTTAAAATAATTTTCTTAACGCAGTTTTCAAAACATTTGAGTAATAATGCGACACGTAACAATGGTAAGCATATATTGCTGTAAGTGACATGGCTATACGAATGATGTGTTCTGTAGAGACGGTTGCCCACTGCAGCCGGGTTCCAGCCTTCAGAAGGTGCTGCACCTGACGCCCTCTGTGGCGACTAACCGCGACAAGCGTGGCATCGCGCTCGACGGACAACTTAAACGCGCCGACACCACGCTCGCTTCCACTACACTGTGAGTACTATCCGACCTAAAGAAATTTATGTGTTTCAGAATATTATAATCCAAATATTAAACTAAAAACACAACGAAAGTCATTTGCTTAAGGGAAAAATCTAATGAAATGATTTTCTAACAATATTCAAGGTTTCTATTGAGACGCGCTCTACATACTTATTTACCTCCTTGAAGGACTTAGTCGACTACTCAGCAATTCATCTCTAGCTGAGGACCTCTTTGGATACTGAAAGCACGCTCTTTCTCATTTTAACTGAGTTTGTAATGCGTAGTGGTTATGTCGTAGCCTATTGGACCCGGAGCAGCGCGATGCGTTCGGCATCGTGGTAAGCTACAGCGTCAAGGTGAAGTTGTACCTGGGCGCGTTGAGCGGCGAGCTCGTCGCCGAGCTACCGTTCATCCTCATGCACCCCAAGGTAAGCCTTCATAGGCTGATTGCCGTGGTGATTGATACTTGGCAATTCATCACAGATTGTTGTGCACTACAAAAGCTTTAAAACCAATACGAGTGCCAACTGATTTGACTTTTGTTGGGCAGTCCGAGAAACTCTGCTTGTTATTTCAGGCGCAGTTAATTAGCTTAACTTTACGTACCTATTTTTTTAAGAAGGATTTTGAAACTATCACACTCAAATGTTAAAACAAATTTTAAAATTATAATTGTTCAAAAGTTAATTTCCCGTGTAAAACTGTGTTTGTGTATAAATTAGCAAAAATATTTTTAATAGTTAATTAAATTGTAAATTACTTAATGACAGGTAGTATTCTAGTAAGATGTAGTGTAGCACCGCACTCTGCTGAATGACTCGCACGGTCGCACCTCGCCGTCTCGCACGGATCATTACGCATAGTCGTGAGTGTTGTCTGTGCCTCGTATTGTCCCAGGGTCCAGTTGCCTGCCTCTACGAATCCACTGTGTGACACTGGCTCGCTGGTGATGTACGTGTATACTTTATCTAAATTGCAAGGTTTTGTTATTCGGAAACAACTTTATTATGGGTGCTATCGTCGTTAAGCTAAAAGTTGGCTAAACGACTGCCGAATAGTTCAGTTTTAGCTAATTGGCGGTAAAAAATCTAATTTGTGCAGCTTTTGATCAATGAAGGTAAAGTTGAGTTCTTTGTTAGGAGGGGCGCGCAAAGATGATCCACGCAGACAGCCAAGCCGATGTGGAGATGTTCCGTCAGGACACCGTGCACCACCAAGAGAGTGTAGAATGCTACTAGATGTATGATGTGCCTCGCGAAATGTTACCGGTTAGGTCGACTATAATATACATATAAATATTGTATTCGTATAGCTTAAGTTATTTAATCATATAACCCACTGACGTTATTTGTGCTTATATTAAAGATTACAATGAAAATTATATACAAGATCATTGTTTAACATCTGGTTTTATTAAACCTTTTTTACCTGTCAGTCAAGATGGCAGAACTACACTTAAAGCTAGTGTAAGATTATGCGACCTTTAAGGAATATTTTATCGCAAAAAAAATCTGATATTTTGATAATCGGTCTCTTTCCCATGTCAGCTTTGATTGGTATACCTTTACTGTTTAAGTAAGAATTTTTACTGTTTCGGTCATGACTGAATGAATGTAGTCGTATCTCCAGGACAAGACTGGTGAAACGCAAGGACACTAACTACCTTTCTTTAAAGCAATAAGCTTACATGGTCTTAGATTATAACAGATAAAATAAATATCAGAAAAACTCAATAACACTTTTAGGACGAACCTTGGAAACGAACCCGAGACCTCTTGATCGGACATCGCATACGCTAACCGATAGACAACAAAACAGTTAAATATATTTTTGAAAGTCTTATTAAACATAATAAAGTTTCAATTCCATAGTTGTATGTAGATTGTATTATGGATTTTTTTGATGCATAAAAACTCTGAGTTCGTCACGGACTCACTGATTGATCATCAAAACTTAGGGAATTTAAATAAAATAATGAAAAAATGAACAAAACAACAAATATTGTCCTTGAAAAACAAGTGAAATCTAACCAAAAACATTTTCATACTCGTATAAGATGTTACCAAGACGAGACTATGACAGGTGCCTATACCTTGTACAGTCAAATAGTTATCAGTCTGCCAAGCTTTGAACTCTACACTCGCAACTTCACAAATTCTACACCTTGGTCTAAATACCACGCCCATGTGATGTAAGGTGAAAACTTTGTTCACAGTTTATTACTTTTCTACTATATATAATTAGTTCTTGTGGTAAATACACACATATTTTGACCAAGGTTACGGCTTGAAGACTTAAAAGAAGCTCTACATGAGATATGACAACTTTTTGCATTTTTGTTTTACTGACGCACTGTGAGACAAAATAAATGCTCAGGTCATTTAGAGCGTGCACTAGTATTTATCGAAGTAAAAGTATTGAAATAAAAGACAATTACATCATAATTATTTTATACTGTTTCTGCGCCATCTCTCAGCGAGTGTCAGTGTTACGCAAAGAGCGCTGCGGTAGATAGAGCTACTCGCGTTTCACTCTCGGCCCTCACCGCTAGAGGACGCCATTCACCTTCACTTGCTATACAGAGACTCTAGTTCGCAGAGGAATCTGGAGATGGCTCCGGCAGTTGTTATTCGCTAGATAAGACTTGTATATAATAGTGTGGTTTTACATCTTATATATAAAATTCTCGTGTCACAATGTTAGTTACCATACTCCTCTGAAACGGCTGGACTGATTTTCATGAAATTTGGCGTGCATATCGGGTAGGTCTGAGAATCGACCATCATCTATTTTTTATATCCAATTTTTTTTTATGGCAAAACAACGTTTGCCGGATCAGCTACTAATAATTTAAGATATAGAGAGTCTACTCTTCGAACAGACGGGCGATCGGAATGAATACTGTCGCTAACTGCTTGAATGTCATTACATCTGATGTTAAAGACAACTTGTTACATGATATATATTTTTATTTTCCGTTCCCTATTTGACATATAGGTACTTTCGACAAATAGAGGTCAACTTAATACATTGGGAAAGCGGTAACACATACACACATCAAAAGTGTCTAGGGATCAACATATGTGTCTAGGGATCAACATATATTTTTGCAATAACTTTTCTCCTGATTGATATTAATTAAAATTTTCTTTAAGGATTCATCAAATAAAGTGTTTTCGTTTGTCACAGTAACGATAAACCAAGTCACCTTTGCATTAATAAAGAAATTTGCCATTTTCCTAATAAAGGGAGTTTTGACATTATAGGTAGTAGAGCCACGCTGATTTATAGGTAGTAGAGCCACGCTGATTATAGGTAGTAGAGCCACGCTGATCTATAGGTAGTAGAGCCACGCTGATTTCAGCATGAATGGGCCGGCTCGACTGGGGCGGTACTACCCTCGCACAGAAAATCAACGTAAAATGACAGCGTTCATGCTGTCGTGTTTCGTTGGTGAGTGCGAGACCGGAGGCCCAACTAGTCTAATCAACAAGTTCCACTTGTTGACTAGACTAAAAGATGCAGCAGCATCACTAGGCCGCCATGGTGTGGGTTGCCATACTGCATTGTCTGCATTCGCAGTGAGTATGGTGACCGCCACTCTTGGATTCTGCTTATGCTTTCCATCAGGCAGAGTAGAGTCATTTTGGCGGGCCAAACATAAAAAAAAAAAAAAAAAAAGAACCACTAACATTAAAGTTCGAAAAAAAGACTGAAATAACAGTTTTCTTTAAAATTTTATTAGGTAACTTAAACAATTAATAATCCGTGTTTCTACTGCGAACACTAACAACACAAGAATCGGTTTGGCATACTCAAAATGAGTTCATCCAAATCACGCTGTGGAATGGCCGCCCATGTTCGTTGCAACAACAAAAAAAGGTCTTCTTGCGACTGGATACCCTCCATATTCGGCAGAGCTCTTCTCTGTAGCATATCCCATGCATGCTCAATCGGGTTCAAGTCTGGCGACTGAGCAGGCCAGGGCCAAAGCCACATCTCAATCTCAAGAAATCCGCATAAAAATGCTTGATGACTAGACACTTTTGATGTGTGTATTTGTTTCCGTAAGGATTCAGCAACGCCGTGTGTCCGTTCGGCTAGCGTTCATCGAAGTATGTGTCTACGGTTATGAAACTCATCCCGCGGACTCACGAGACCGCAGGAACAGATACTTGCGGTGGGGTTTCAATAAAAGACTCGTTACTTCCAAGACAACCTTTAATCTCGTTCAAAATAAATAATGTCAACAGTAGGGCGAACTCTTTGAGTTGTTTTAAATTTTTACATTAACAAATCACGTTTGAGACGCACCGAGCGCGGCGCACGCTCACACATACATACACGATATTATATATACCTAGTGGTTAGTATCTACAAGTTCGGCAGTGTCAGTCTGTCAGCGACTGATCGTGACACCATCGCGCCGTCCCGTCAACACACCGCCGACCGCATCTAGCGCTTGATATGTGCTAAGCGTGACGACCCACGGCCTGATATGTACCTGGCGGGACGATATGTATCTGTTATTTCCTAACTACTCACATTCAGTCACACGAAATAAGCTCGCCATATACTACACGATTTCCAAGTCAATATAAAAAAACTTCTTATACTTACAATGTTTTATTATGACAGGTAATAAAATAACTAAAGGATAGTTTGTTGTTGATATGTAAATCGTGATAGCGCTTCTAAGATAATGATTTAGACAAAGGACGTGTCACATTGCGCTCTACGACTTCGTAGAAGTGCTACGCGGAAGACAACATTCACTACATCGTCAGTTCGCTCCGCAAGATGTTTGTGCTTTGTAGTGGCACTTCTGCCTTGGCATATACTATTGTAGCATATTCTACTTATTGCTTGTATCCTACCTTAACACTCCATTTCACTCAAGGAGTATTGCACGTTTCTGAGGGCACGCGAGTTTGAGTTTTTACGTCATCATTCAAATTTTTTAGCTTTTTTTGAGATGAGTTCCGAACACATGTCATACATTCTGAAGTAACAAAAGTGAGAGCTATCAAGCGAGGTTCACTTTTGAAGATAGTTAGACGTAAAACATGTCGTATGTGCAACGGTGTGTTGAGCAGGATTGGGCGCGTCGTACAACAGATATGTGGGATCACTTAGTGAAGGGAGCCAGCACCAGTGGCCACCCGCTGTCTCATGACCAGCTCGCGGTGCGCTCACCGGAGTGGAGGTGGCGCCGCGTGTCAGCGTCCGTGTGTTCCGTACAGAACAGGCGGCGCCACTCGAAAGCTTACATTAAAACCTTAGGAGCGAGTACAAACATTATTTACATAAAATCAGATTTTATACAGATAACAATGAATAGATTTACCTATCATATTATTAACTGGTAAATTTATTATCTAGTTTCGTAGACATGTAAAAAAGTGGCAAAGAGTCAGTCGCTTAAAGTCTACTATTTACAACCATTTCAACTAAAATGACAAATTGTCTAAGGAGATGGCCACGGTTCGTGCGGAGCCGGAGAGACTATCCGATTTAAAATACCGCTGTTCAACGTAATGAACTAACATTTGATGACATGACAAGACGCAAGTAACCAAAATACACATATATCTTTATAAACATGTCGTTATACCATTACAAAGATAACACAAAAAGTAAGCTCGCCTGGGTTACGGACTCAACCACCATGTAGTATCCACTCGATCACATAAATCGTGTGTATAAGTACGATATCACCGTAATCTCGGATAATCTGTTGGCTCCCGATATAAAATTATTATGTACCGATAGCGTCGCACAGTCAGGAATTGTCGTCACAACTTACGACACCCAGGAAATAACGCTAACTACAACATATACACTTAGGACAATTCGTCGCAGGCCGATCGGAGCACCGCGCTCGACGACCTTCGGTCCCTTCCCGTCCACGTTCACTCGTACGGTTTAAGAGTCACCACGCACACTCCAGAATCTTTCACCATCACAAAAAGTCAGAAAACGAACAGGAACCTCTCAATAGCCACTCGGTGTGATTACTGTCGAGTATGTTTATACGGTGGTGCGTCGCCGAGGGCGCGACTACACGCACGACTCGGGGATCCGGTGGTCCAGCAGCTTCTCCTTGATGGCGTCCACGTTGAGGTCGGCGGCGGCGCGGAGCGTGGCGGACGCGCTGCGGCCCAGCGCGCCCGCCTCCGCGCCCGCCTCGCGCCCGCGCGCGCTCCACGTCCACGACGCGCCCGGACCGTTACACGCCTGCATCACATAAATACATTCAGTCAAAAAAGTATTGGTAATGTAGTCCAGACAACAGGTGCTTTTTTAGTCAACTTTTTTCAGCAGTCTCCGAAAATTATGATTGAGGTGTCATTCGATTCGGAATGGCATCTAGATTGCTCTTGAAAAATTGCAAAAGTTATTAACAATTAACTAAAAACACAAAAAGGGGTTTAGTTTTTTGCAAATATCTCAAAAACGAATTAAGATTTTTCAAATTTGAAAAAAAGATTCGAAAAGAGGAGAAAATTTCCTAAAAAAAATTCTGACTCCCGAAATTGTAGGTAGCTTTTAACTTATTACTGTAATGCTGACACTGTATTGCAGTAGAGCACTAAAGTTTACCTCACGTAGTGTTTACGACCGAAATAGTTTATAATTTAGAACAAACATGTTTATATCATGTGTCGACAGATGGCATTGTACTATTCTTCTGAGTCGCGCTATTGTTTGTATACTTGCTGTAGTATAAGATGTTTTAATATGTTTTATAATAAATGCTAGACTGCTACATAAGCTTTACTAGTTAGATCAGATTACAGTTGTGGTTTCATTTCTCGGACCCCTCTAGTATATCTTTATAGGTCAACCAGGTCATAATTACGCTTGTCGTAACATTGGTCCTATCGAGCCGGATAAACAAACGGCTAGTTCAACGGTCTTGTCGGAAGACCGTCAATCGTTCCTGCAGTGGATCGCTGCGCAAGGGTGCGATACAACAAGTGGCCCTGTGGCGCGTTTGGGGCTTTACTACAAGCTCAACGACGTCAAGTAGCCGAAATACGCCTTATAGAGGGCGCCACTCGTCGCACCACCTCGAGCAAGTTGGCGATTGAAGAGTGTGTTGCAAGAGGAAGCGGAAAGTGCAGTTCACCACCGATAGAGGGCACCACCGGTACGTTGGTAAAACAGTGAAGTGCAAACGTGAGTACATTTAATTTCTTTATTATAACAGTGATCAAATCAAGCAAAATTAGACTTTATTTCAACAAACATTTTAACTTTAACTTTCAAGTTTGTGTTGTGGAACTTAGAAAATTTATGAAGAATATTGAGTTGGACTTAGAATAATTCGTTTAATTTTAAATAAGTGTGCATGTTTAGATTTAGGACTTAGTATATTTTATGAAAAACGGGGGAACGAGGAGACTATGCCCGTTTACCGCCGATAGTAAAACGTTGTCCAAACAGTTGTAAAATTTTAAGAAATTTACTCCTACCTATCTTGAGACTTAGTAAAATTTTAAGTTGGTCTTTGAATTAAATATTGGTTTTGAATCAGTATTTTAGAGTTCTAAATTTATAACTTTTGTATTATACCCTATTGTGTTAATTTGTAAAAATGGA
This sequence comes from Diaphora mendica, assembly GCA_949125395.1. Lineage (NCBI taxonomy): Eukaryota > Metazoa > Arthropoda > Insecta > Lepidoptera > Erebidae > Diaphora > Diaphora mendica. Next base: position 240,455 of record OX421317.1, read on the forward strand.
AGGTTTACTTAATGTGTTAAAGGACCTTCAAGGTGTTATCCAAAGAGGCCTTACAAATTTTAAAAAGTGTCCTAAGGACAGATTATGTATAGAATACATTGAAACAAGGCAAGAGTTATTAGAAAAGGATTGGACCTTGTTCAAAGATAATTATATTAAGCTACAAGGACAACATAAAGTGCCTGATGTATCTAAGTTAGCAGAAATGTATGATTGTACCGAAGACACATATATAACTTATAAAAGTTTAATTAAAACTATGTTGAAAAAATATGGCACTTCTACGGATGTTGTTCAAGTAGGGAATAGTAGTGTACCCACATCTAAAAATTGTTTTATTAAATTGCCTAACATAGAAATCCCTACATTCACCGGCAAATACGCAGAGTGGACAACATTTCGCGACTTGTTTACGTCTCTCGTTCATAATAACAATAATTTGGATAATGTACAAAAGATGCATTATCTTAAGAGTCACTTAAGTGGTGAGGCCGAACAGTTAGTAAGGCATACACCAGTAACCGAGTCTAATTATGTTCAATGTTGGTCTCAATTAGAAAAGCGGTACAATAATAAAAAATATCTTGTAAATTGTATTTTAAAACGTCTTTTTGGACAGAAACGTATGTCTATCGAGTCAGCTACTTCTTTAAAGGAGTTGCTTGATACTACAAATGATTGTCTCAGCGCACTCAGTAACTTAGACGTTAACGTGACCACGTGGGACGTTATTATTATACACATTGTTTCTTTTAAACTTGATACGGAAACACGCAAACAGTGGGAATTACACGTTAGTAGTAATGACTGTAACGATTTACCCACCTTCAAACAATTTTGTTCTTTTATTGAAAATAGGTTTCGCGCTCTTGAGTGTATAGAACCAAAAAGAGTCTCGACTTACCAGATCAACAGTTCGCATGGTCTCAAGACTATGGTGGCTGTGAGTTCAAACAGTATGCGATGTGAATACTGTTCCGAAGGGCATAAATTGTGTTTTTGCAAGGCTTTTGCTAAACAGTCTGTTCATCAGCGACGTGATTTTGTAGCTAAACATAAATTATGCTTTAATTGCTTGGGAGGCAATCACGGTGTAGCCAGTTGTCAAAAGCCATCTACCTGTAAAATATGTAAAAAGCGGCACCACTCATTACTCCACATAAGTGAGTTTGTAAATAAAAATAACAACACACACACACGGAAGCCCGATGACCGTTGATTCGTCCAGTTCGGTAAGTGGTACTACACCGGTGGTCTCATGCTTTTCAAAGGCTTTGCGGATACCTCGACAGGTATTACTCGCCACGGCGTTAGTCAAAGCTGAGTCCAAGACAGGTAATTTTCAGGTGTTAAGGGCACTTATTGATCAAGGCTCCCAAGCTTGTTTGGTAACAGAAGCCACCGTTCAATATTTAAGATTACCAAAAATACCTATTAGAGGAGTAGTATCTGGTTTGGGTCAACAATCGTCATTGTCTAAGTACATGGTAAGATTAAAATTGCAATCACAAGTAGATCAAACAGTCGAGTTAAATATAGACGCCTACGTTCTTAGCAAAATTACTTCGAATTTACCTGAAAGGGGCATGAATAGAGATGCCTTTGACTGGTTGAATATCGCATCAAAGGATTTAGCCGATCCTGAATTTTATCATCCAAATAGAATAGATATTTTATTAGGTGCAGAAGTATACAGCTGAATTTTGAAGGAACCGATGTTGAAAAGCCCATCAGGTACTCTTATAGCGCAGAGTACGACGTTGGGATGGATTATTTCTGGTGCAGTCAGTAACGAGAACAGTGACGGATCAAATATGACACCTCGGTGTATAAATGTAATGCACACTCAGTTCAAAGAAGACGAGTTACTGAAGAAATTTTGGGAAGTAGAAGAACAGCAACCAAATTTGAAGAAACTGTTAACGCCAGAAGAGTTACGCTGCGAGGAGTTTTATAAGGCCACTACAACCAGAAGAGAGGATGGTAGGTATGTCGTTAAGCTACCGTTCAGAACTGAAGACCCTTTATGTAAGGCTGGATCTTCACGTGCTATTGCTGAAACAAGGTTTAAGACATTAGAAAAACGATTAGAGAAAAATTCTGATCTAAAAGATAAGTATGTTCAAGTTATAAATGAATATTTAGAGTTAGGTCATATGAAGCCTGTGCAAAAGAAGGACACTATGAGGGATATAGCTGTCTATTTACCACACCACGCTGTGGTTAGGGAGGACAAGACTACCACTAAAGTCAGAGTCGTGTTCAATGCATCGGAGAAGAACAAGAACGGGGTATCATTGAATGATACGCTCATGATTGGACCGACACTACAAGCCGACTTAAGGCATATTGTTTTAAAATGGAGAGTACATAAAATTGGAATAGTTGCAGATATCATCAAAATGTACCGTCAGGTCTGTGTATCTAAAGAAGACACTATATATCAGAGAATACTATGGCGCGATCACCCTGGAAAGGAAATTAGTGATTACAAATTAGTCACAGTTACATTTGGTACCGCATCGGCACCTTTCCAAGCCGTAAGGACTTTACATCAACTCGCATATGATGAAGGCAAAGCATATCCACTGGCTGCCGATGCAGTATTGAACTGTTTCTACATGGATGATTTGATGACCGGGTGTTCGAGTATAGAAGATGGCATTGAAATATATACACAAATGGTAGGTTTATTAGGAAAAGGAGGCTTTACTTTGCAGAAATGGAACAGTAACGACCAAGCAACGTTCGATAAAATACAATCTATGGAAAGAGATAGGGCACAAATCAGGTCAACAGAAGAGGATATACATACAGAGTGTGATAAGGAAGGAATAAATATAAAATTAGATAGCACAATGAAAATACTAGGCCTTACCTGGAACCGAAGTAAGGATTGTTTTCAATACACCTTAAATCTCCCATCAAGGAACGCTGCACCTGTAACAAAAAGATCTATAATATCAGATATTGCTCGTCTGTTTGACCCCTTAGGATGGTTATCTCCCACTGTAGTCATGGCTAAAATGTTGATTCAAAGGTTATGGCTTACAGGACTGGGATGGGATGAACCTTTGGCGAATGAAATAATTTCTGAATGGTTTACTTACCGTGAAGAACTCTTAACGCTAACCAAGGTTCAGATTCCTCGTTGGTATGGCACGGGGGCCGATGCTGACGTTGAACTTCACGGCTTTTGTGATGCTTCGAAGTCTGCGTACGCCGCCGTGGTGTACATTCGAAGAATTGATGACACCGGTAATGTTTCTGTTTCTTTGGTGGCAGCAAAATCCCGAGTTGCACCAATTAAACAGATCAGCATTCCACGTTTGGAGCTATCAGGCGCGGTATTGCTCTCAAGGCTTCTGACAGAAGTCTCAGAGATATTAAATATCCCAAAAAATAAGGTCAAAGCATGGACAGATTCGACCATAGTGCTAGCATGGTTAAGTAGTCACCCTAGTAAATGGAAAACTTTCGTTGCGAACCGTACATCTGAAATATTAGGTGTAATGGATGCGTCTCAGTGGTTCCACGTCTCGACAAAAGAAAACCCAGCGGATTGTGCATCTAGAGGTGTATCTCCGAAATTGCTGGTACAAACAAATTTGTGGTTTTCCGGACCACAATTTTTAAAGGAGAGTGTTATTGTATACAAAAGGCCAAAAGATTTACCAATAACTTTAGAGCAGTCAGTCAAGACGCACATAGCTACCGTAGAGAAAGACAATGACATTTTTGAGAGATTTTCAACTTTGAAGCGGTTGCTACGGGTGATAGCTTACTGCCGAAGATTCATTCAGGTTAGAACAGAAAAGAAAACATACTTACAGGGTATAGAAATAGAAAGCGCATTAGTATGTTGTATAAAAGGGACACAAGCACAAATGTTTACAGCGGAACTAACAGAGTTGAAGGACAAAGGTTATGTGAACTCAAGGACAAGTAAGTTAAAATCATTATGTCCTTACTTGGATAGTAAAGGTATTATGAGAGTACGGGGTAGACTGGAAAAGGCACCCATTGATGAACAAATGAAGCACCCAATAATACTACCCAATTCAACGCATTTTACTCACCTTATCATCTTGGATGCTCACCATAGAACTATGCACGGTGGTCCTCAATTAATGACCAACTATTTACGAGCAGCATACTGGATCATTGGTTTGAGGAATTTGGTAAAGCGATGCGTAAGGAATTGTGTTGTGTGTACTAGGCAAAGGGCGAAGACAAACAACCCAATGATGGGTTCACTCCCATCTATTCGATGTTCACCCGCCAGACCATTTTTGCATAGCGGAGTCGACTATGCTGGGCCTATCAGCATACGAACGACTAAAGGTCGTGGACATCGCGCATATAAAGGATATATATGCGTATTTGTATGCATGGTCACACGTGCTATTCACCTAGAGGTAGTCAGTGACATGAGTTCACAGGCATTTTTGGCTGCCTTTAGGAGGTTTATTTCTAGGAGAGGTCATTGTGCAAAACTCTGGAGTGACAATGGCACGACCTTTGTAGGTGCAGCTAGAGAACTCCAAGAGTTAAGTGCTATACAACCCGCCGTTGCCGAGCAATTAGAAGCCAACGGTACAGAATGGCATTTTATTCCTCCCCATGCACCCAATTTTGGCGGTCTATGGGAGGCGGGAGTAAAATCCACAAAATATCACCTTAAACGTGTTGTCGGTGACTCAACCCTGACTTATGAAGAGCTGAGTACACTCTTGTGTCAGGTAGAGGCTTGTTTGAACTCACGACCAATAAGCGTCATTAATTTGGATGATCCTGGTGAGCCGATGCCCTTGACACCGGGACACTTTTTAATCGGTGAACCTTTACTTACAGTCCCTGATTATAACTATGAGACTTCAAGTGTAACTTCTTTAACTCGATGGCAATTAGTTCAAAGAATGATGCAATCTTTTTGGAGACGATGGTCCAAGGAGTATTTATCCAACCTTATGAACCGATACAAGTGGTCTTCCAAATCGCCTGAGCCAAGTGTCGGAGATATAGTTCTCATTAAGGAAGACGGCTTGCCGCCATGTCGTTGGTCATTAGGTCGTATTATAGAGAAACACCCAGGCCATGATGACGTCACTCGTGTGGTCACGTTACGTACTAAATCTTCAATAATTAAGAGGCCAATCAATAAGTTGTGTGTATTACCTATTGCAACTTAAACATTGGATGATTCAATGTTTGAATAATGTTTTCATTCATATTGTTTTTTGTTTATAAATGTATTTGTATGTTAGTTGGTAAGTTTCTAAGTTTTTATTTAATCATAATTGTTGAATCATTAAAGGCAACGTATATGTCACGGATATTTTATCATTTTATTTTCTAATTGTTACTAAAATTACTTTTTATATTATTTTGTTATTCTCGAAGGACATTTTGGCACTAAATGTCCTTGGTGGGCGGTATGTTTACGACCGAAATAGTTTATAATTTAGAACAAACATGTTTATATCATGTGTCGACAGATGGCATTGTACTATTCTTCTGAGTCGCGCTATTGTTTGTATACTTGCTGTAGTATAAGATGTTTTAATATGTTTTATAATAAATGCTAGACTGCTACATAAGCTTTACTAGTTAGATCAGATTACAGTTGTGGTTTCATTTCTCGGACCCCTCTAGTATATCTTTATAGGTCAACCAGGTCATAATTACGCTTGTCGTAACACGTAGGTAGTAACTGAATGACGATCGCCAGATTTATGTTCATACAATTCGACTAAGTACCAAGTCATTAAACTAATTTAATTACTGCATATACGGAGAAACTAATAAACTGGTCCCTTTAATGGTAACTTGTGTGCTTCTATCTGAAGACTGTGCGCCGTATCACGTGACTTTGAGCGCTGTAATCACCGCTATCGGGTGCGTCATCTTCGTGCAATTAGCCGCGCCATTGTCTCCCCCCACTAATGGTACATTCAAACTAATTCAGAGCACGTGGGGCGTGGCGCACGGTGCAGGTGACAAAATGACGCCACCCCAGATACCAACGCGAGACTTAATTAAAGCGTCTCTTTGTCGGGACGGCCGTGTCTCGGACAATGAGGAGGTGCTACAACTTCGCGCAGTTAATCAGCTGGAGCGGCGGATTTATTGCCAGCAAACTCTCCAGGTATTATGCCGCGTTCCACTGAGCTAGAGGTGACGGCATATTACACAAACTGACAGTGTAAAACTTTAACAACAACAAAAACTAAATGTCGACATCATAAAGCGAATTTTGAAAAATACCTATCAACTTTGAGTGCAAGAGTTACTGCCTATTAATGGTAACGACTTATAATTCCAGAGTCTAATTGTATTTCCTTTCACTTATATTTCCATCCTATGTCGAAATAACTATATAAGGGGAAATAAAGTCAATAAGAGTTGGCGTCAGGTAGGCGGTTGCCCATAAAAGAAAACACCCAAAACCCTTTGCAATCTATACTTAATTTTATGAAGCTGAAGAGTTTGTTTGTTTGTTTGAACGCGCTAATCTTAGGAACTACTGGTCCGATTTGAAAAATTCTTTCAGTGTTGGATAGCACATTTATCGAGGAAGGCTATAGGCTATATATCATCACGCTAAGACCAATAGGAGCGGAGCACCAATGAAGAATGTTTAAAAAACAGGGGAAAATTGTAACGCTACGGGCAATAGGAGACGCAAACGAGGGTCGCGTTGTTGGTTGCGTGGGTCGTCCTAGTATTAAATATTGTGTGGATCCTCAATAAAACTAGGCAAAAGCCAAGAAGACGACAATGACAAGAGTATCACAACAAACTCGATAGTCTATGTTACCTGTATCTAGGAGCTGTAATTGAAATGAAAAGGAAGATATTCCAGAAAATAAATTCAATCCAAAATCCAAGCCTTGACCAGCCAGCTGACTATGATAGGGTGACTAACATAGGAGGAAAAAGGTAGCTAATCGGCGCGCATCACATCTAAGATTACATTCATGCCTCTGTCGCACGGCACCGCAAGTACTCTCACAAACTTGGTTACCATTAACCCGCTAGGTCGTCGTCAATTTTAACTGACTTTGGCCGGAATTTAAATTCAACTCGTTCGTTACTTTATCGGTTCATAACTGAGTTAGATGAACTTCCATGTTTCTGTTTGATGAGGACTCGGCAAAGTAAATTCGCGATGAAAGTTTCGTGTAAATACGATAAAGTTTAATGCCGTCGAGATCGCGCAATGTTTTAATCTTTGGTGCGAGGCGCTGCGGCGCCTGTATATGTGGTTAAATATTTTAATTGAGAAGTTCTCGCGTGCGCCGCGACTGTACCGCAACGTGTAGAGCCGGGTAGGTACCATACCGCGCGTCTCGTAGGTAGTAACGAGTACACAGTGGGTAGAGCCCACTGTGTCCTGCCAGTCTAAAGTGATCTTACGTCACTTCAGTTCGTTACTATGGTTAGTACTTTGTACTTTTATTTACGAACACAGTATGTAAGAGCTGTCAAACTATTCCTTGCCCGGGGGACAGCTTACAAATATTACTTGTTGAATTTCTCACACTTTAGGTGGTATATCAAAGGCCTCAAGGGATGGGAATATGTGCTATATAATGATTAGATAGACGACGACGAGGACGCGTGGTGAGTGATGATGGGTTGCGAGTGACGCCAGCCTAGCTGAATGGGTCCCGCGGGGCGTCTTGCGCTACGCATCGCCGCTATACCGCGTCGGGCCGCTGAGCCCATCAGGACTAGTACAGGACAGGCCAGTATGTGTGACTAGGGCCCCGGGCTATCGGCATCGACCGCCATAAAGATACACAGACTCTTCCGCCGATTCATAGCCCCCACTCGACGGACTCCCTCGCCAAACGTTCACATAAAATAAACG